>JZKD02S1397064.1:263198-278251 GCA_000966675.3 Picea glauca
ATTGTAGCAGGTTTCTCTATTTTATGAATAAAGAAGAATTGAGATGTTTTGGCTTGTCTATCTTATTGCATATGGTTGAGGTATGTTCCATGGTTATCTCTTTCTGCTATTTTCTACATACACACATATAAACACATATAAAAAAGTAGATCAGCAAAGTGTTTGACGAAATACCACAACAAGGAAAAAGTTTTAAAAAGACACCAAAACAATGATGATCCTTGCATAATGGCTTGGGAATATTACACATTGGGAGGAAGCCTTCCGGGAAGGAGGGGTATGGAATGATAATGAACACCATGAGAAGGTGGAATTCCCTAAGGCATGTAAAAAACATCTTGGTGTTTTGAGATAATAGCTTGGAGTTGAGGATGCACATAAGGTGTCTCAACCACTTGAATATAATGGAATTGATAAATAATATAGGAGTGGCCTTTCTTGAGGATCTTTTCCATGTGATGGGAAGTGATGATCTCAGGAGAGCCATCTATGAGACCTTGAAAGTGATACATTTTTCCCTCTTGGTGGAATTGCATGGTTAAATCCTTAAAATCCATAAGAATGGGACCCAAAGTGTGTAACCATTCAACACCTAGCATAATGTCACAACCTCCCATTTCAATGGAAAACATATGATATTTCAGGTGGTAATTGTTAGGACCCTATAATGTGCCTTTTTGTTCATACTTTTTTCTATCATTACATCCTTTTCCCACTCACATTTAAGCCTACATTATCACCTTAACCTATGTTTCCAAAGGTATATAATGTTTCTTCTCTTTTCTATATGTTTAATTTGTTTTACATGTAATTTTGCATTACTCTCATACTTAGCCATCGATCAAAAACATATAGTTGCTGAAATAGTTTGAACTGCAGATTATATATTATTGCTTCTTGAAGACCCGTTGTTGAAACAGTCAACAACACACAAATCCTGTTGCTGAAACAGTCTGTGATTTGCGATGATGGAATAACAATTCACACAGCAGTAACAAGAAGGAGTTGTTACACTGGCCGCAATAGCCATACCTTAATCCAACACCAACCATCGCTATTGCTTGAGACCACGTTGCTGAAACAGTCAAATAGAACGCAAATCCCATTGTTGAAACAGTATGTGATTTGCGATCTTGAAACAGTATAAAACAACAATAACAAGAAGATAAATAAAGAAGCTATTACATCGGCCACAACAACTACACCTCAACCCAACACCATTCCAACTACTGTAACAACATTTTGCTACGGGAGATCAAAAGATCCTATTCCAGCATAGAAGATCAGATCTGACTAAGAATAGGATTCGTATGTACACATGTAATTTTATGATCAATTGTATTAAAAGGATTCTCCTCTTTAAATAAGGGGAAATTATCATTAGACACTAGGATTTTTCTTTGGCTAGAGACGAATTATAGAGAAGGGCGTGTTCACTTTGGATATTGTAACATGATATAATTGAAAGATGAATAAAAGATTATTTTGATCATTTCTTCTTAGTTCCTTTCATTTCCAGGCAATCTTGTGAGAAGGAGAGGGCCCACCTTCTTCACAATATTCACCCATTAGTTTTGTAGTGTGTTAGTATTATTTGTGTTCACGCCTTGTTTAAACTCTGTTTTGCTGAAACTCTACTTTATTGAACTCTGTTTTGCTTAAACTTTTCTTTACTCAGTGTTACATTGTTTTCATACAATTCATTCGTAAGTAATTGTTAATCATTCTGATTGGTAATTCTGCTTGATGAATTTATGAAAGTGTGATAATCAGAGACAGGTGTTGAAGATTCCTGCTTGGGGAATAGGGTCATGTTCTCTGTCATAGAGTAGTTAGTCTTTTTTAATTGTTAATCATTTTGACTGATAATCCTGTTTGCAGAATGAGTTTATGAGGGTATGATAATCAGAGACAGGTACTGAAGATTCCTTCTTTGGGGAATAGGGTCCTGTTATTTGTTATAGAGTAGTTAGTCTTCATTCTGATTGGTGACTCTGTTTGATTAGTTCATGGAAGTGTGATAGACAGAAACAAGTGCTGAAGATTCCTACTTTGGGAATAGGGTCCTGTTCTCTATTACAGAATAGTTAGCCTTCCTTGCAGTATGCTGAAAGATTTCTTTTCCTAGGTTGTTGTTTCTTAATGTAATCCAAGATTCTTCTGATCATTATTTTCCTTTGAATTTCAAACTCTGCAATAGATAGATTGTTTTTTTCTGTAATTCAAAGTAGAACTTCAGTATGTTCAAAGTAAGGTGTGACTAATGTACTTTTACTACAACTCTAGATTGCTTTTGAGATTGAGCATATACAGTGTGTGATTGCCTTTGAAATAAACAAACTTCCCTAGGTTGACAATTTATGTAACACTTGATTGTTTAGTTAATAAACAATTATAGTGACCAACATTTTGGCGCCGTTGCCGGGGAAAACAACTATAGATTTCAAAAGAACTTATGTTCTTTTAGATATACAGATTGCATGAGAGGACGCGGAGACCCCAAAGAAACTGACCCTATAGGTGGCAGGGGCAGAGGAAGGGGAGGAAGAAAGAGTTTTATTGACGAGATTATATGAAAATCTGAATTTGTTTCTCCTCAGCGACCAAGCTCTCGAAAACCAAAATCTCAACCTTCCTTTCAAGTAAACTTTGAAACAAGGAAAGAAATTTGGAGCCCTGAGACAGTTGAGAAACCAACAGAAAACATTAAGGATTGAGCAAGTGCAGCAGGGGAACAAACAAAAGAAACCATGGATGAGTATAATGAAGAACTGCACCATGAAGAACAAGCAGGTCCCGAAGGAGAGGTAAATGATGAAAACTCTTTTTCTACCTTAGGATTTTCTATTGGTGATATTCCTAGAGGAGTAGCTCCCATGAAGAATATTCCACTCTTATCTTTACCTAACTTTCATGGTTTATCTTCAGAGGATCTTGATGAATTCCTTTTCGAGTTTGACATATTATGTAGAAGTTATGATTACATTTCCAATGCTCAAAAATTAAAGTTATTTCCAGCAACATTAAAAGGAAATGCATTAAGATGGTTCATGAATCTTGGAGGTCATGTAATCACAACATGGGATCAGATGAAACAGAAATTCCTGCACAAATACCAAGACTATTGCCGAATAAGAGAAGAAAGAGAGGAACTATTCAAGATGATACAGAAAGAGGATGAAAATTTGGAGGACTTTGTGGAAAGGCTACAGTATAATCTACAAAGATCCAGCCACCCCGATGTAAGTAAAGATATTCTTAAAACAATATTATTAAAAGGAGTAAGGGATGACTGTCTAGATATGCTGAATATGCTTGGTAAAGGGGACATATCTAAAGAATCATATGATGAAATTGTTAACCTATGTAAAATATGTTCAAGAGGAGCTGCAAGGAATAGATCAAACAACAAGGATACCACATTTTCAAGAGTTCAAAAATCAACCAGTGGAGGAGCAACAAGAGATGAAATAAGTTATTTACTTGAGGGTTTTAAAACTGAAATGTGAAGCTCTTTTGCTTCACAAATTGATACCTTGCAGATTCAAAAGAAACAAGTCGAAGCAGAAGCAGCTATGTCTATATTTTGTTCCGAATGCAGAAATAAGCACCCACGAAGGGAATACCCATTGGACAAAAAGCCAATCTGCACCATTTGTGATAAGGATCATGAAACTCAACAATTCCCTTCTTTACCAAGAATCAAGGCAGCATTACAACCAACTGATGAAGAAGTTGAAGCTGTCTATCTGTTGACACAGAGAAGGCAATGGCAGCCGCGAGGAAAAGGTATGAATCCTAATATGCCATTTACATCTTCTAATCGTTGGAATAACTATCCTTCTTTTAATCAAGCAAATTACCCTCCCTTTAATCAAATGCAATACCCAGCCCTCAATCAAATGAGTTACCCACCCATGCAACAAACAAACCCTCCCTTTGTAGACCCAACAATGTGGACTCCTTGGCCTCCACAAAAACAACCCTACCTTAACCAATGGAATCCAAATTGGAGAGGTCAACAACCCCCATTCCAAAATCAATTGCCTCAATTTCAATCATAATTTCAGCAACCACTCTCTTTACCATCAGGTACTCAACCGAACAATCAAATGATGAGGCCCCAACTACCTGTACAACCTTACCCTAACCCCAATAATAAGGCTATCCAGTGCATTGATATTCAAAACCAGCCTATACTTTCTCTTTTCCCTATGCAATGCAATGATATTCATTTACGATCTGGGAAAATAGTAGAACCTATCATTGATGATGTTACCTCTTCTGATTCCAATAAAGAATAAATAACAAAGCACGATGTACCCGAAGAGGTACAATCATCCTCCAACACTATTTCTGAAACATCAAAACCACCATTCCTTGAGTGTTTAGCTTTGACTAAAACGACTAAGCCATATGCTTTCAATATTCTAAGGGAATTACAAAATCTCTATGTCAAAATTTCACTATTACAAGCACTAAGAGATGTACCAATTTATGCCAGAACTATGCGAGACATTTGTGTTAAGGAACCTGGTAGGAAAACTAAAGATCCCCTGACAGTCCATGTCATGGGTGATTTATCTGCACTAATGTCGGGTAAAGATCTTCCTATTAAATATGGTTATCTCGACCATCCTACTATCATAGTACAAATTGGAAAAACAATAATTCCTCGATTTCCAGTAGACTTAGGCGCAGATATCAATATTATGACTCTTGAAACTTCACAATTGTTACAAATGAAGAATGAAATCAGAGATACCCCAACCATTCTAGAATTAGTTGACCATTCTACAATAAAACCGGAAGGAGTCATTGAAGACCTAATCATCTCAGTTGAGTCTTGGAATTATCCAGCCGACTTTGTGGTATTACAACCTAAAACAAAGTTGGGGGGTCATCCTCTAATTTTGGGTAGACCTTGGCTAGCCACAACAAATGCTTTTATCAGTTGTATATCTGGTTCAATGCCAATTTCCAATGGATATGAAACTAAGTATCTTACCCTCTACCCTCACGCTACACCCTTGATTAATAATGACAATTCCTTATGGGTGGAATTTGATGATCAAACTACTCAACCTATCTTGACTATCGGACAAGCCTTAAAGATGCCATTGAGGATGAAGCAATTAATAATTTTATTTGTGAACCTTCCTCCGTGACTCCAGAAACTCATAACAAACTAACTTCACTTTTGGAGTCAGATACCTAGAAAAACCTTAACTCTAAAAACCCACCTCAAACATCAGCTACCATCTCTTCTAAAAGTATACTAGTAGAAATTGAACCTGGCAAAACACTGAATATAAACCCCAACTTGACAGTTGCTGAAACACAATGATTAATAAAGTTACTTCTTGAACATAAGGAAGAATTCACATGGGACTATACAGATATGAAGGGAATCTCTCCTGAATTATGCACTCATCATATCTATATCAAAGAAGATTGTCAACCGATCTGCCAACCTCAACGACGAATGAACCCTAATTTACGAGAAATTCTTAAAGAAGAACTTCAAAAATTACTTAATGCAGGGTTTATATATCCTATATCTTACAGTGAATGGGTTTCCCCATTGGTAATAGTTCCTAAAAAAAATGGGAAATGGAGAGTGTGTGTAGACTATAGAGCCTTAAATAAAGCCACTCAAAAATATCACTTTCCATTACCATTCATTGATTAGGTGTTAGATAGTTTGTCAGGGAAGAAATTCTTCTCCTTTTTAGATGGTTTCAGTTGGTATAATCAGATCAAAATTGCACCCCAAGACCAAGATAAGACCACTTTTACTAGCCCATGGGGAACTTTTGCTTATAGAGTCCTCCCATTTTGACGATGTATACAAGACCACCTCTCCTTAAGCACAGAAAAATGTCATATGATGATGAGTGAAGGAGTAGTACTTGGACATTTTATTTCATCTCAAGGAATTCAGGTGGATCCATACAAGATACAAGTCATTAAAGACCTTCCTATTCCCAAAACCCAAACAGAGGTGAGAAGTTTCCTAGGACATGCTGGATACTATAAAAGATTTATCAAATTTTTTTCCAAAATGGCTTCTCCTTTGTTCGTGTTACTTATGAAAAATGTTGAATTCAAATGGACTACTCTTTGCTAGGAAGCATTTGATGCACTCAAACATTAGTTATATACGGCTCCTATTCTAAGAGGACCTAATTGGACACTTCCCTTTCATATATCCTATGATGCTTCAGATACTGCAATAGGAGCTATCTTGGGACAAGAAGAAAATCATCTCCCTTATGCCATCTATTTTATTAGCAAGAATATGAGTCCGGATGAACTTAACTATACAGTTACCAAAAATGAATTTTTAGCAGTTATCTATGCTATTAATAAATTTCGACATTACATCACTGGCTATTCTACTTTTGTCCATACTGATCACTCATCTATCAAATATTTAATGAGTAAACCTGTCACAAATGCTCAAGTCACCAGATGGTTACTATTATTACAAGAATTTGATATTACAATTGTAGATAGACCGGGAAAAGAAAATGTAGTTGTTGATTTCCTTTCTCGGTTAACACCTGATGATAATTCTCCAGTAGATGATTCATTTCCTGATGAATATCTATTTGCAGTATCTGCTCACTCACCATGGTATGCAGACATCGCTAATTACTTGGTTGCAGGGAAGTTACCACCACACCTATCCCACCGAGAGAAAAGAAGAATTATTCAACAAAGTGCTTAGTATAGATGGATAAGTGGGTGTATTTTCCACACAGGACTTGATCAAGAAATTAGAAGATGCATTAGAGAAGATGAGGTTTATGATTTACTTAAAGCTTGTCATGATGGCCCTTGTGGAGGGAATTTTGCTGATAAGAGAACAACACATAAAATTCTCAGGATGGGTTATTATTGGCCCTCACTTTTTAAAGATACAAAGAAATATGTTCGAGCCTATGATAACTATCAAAGAATGGGTCAACCTAATCATAGAGATGAAATGTAATTAAATACCCAGGTAATACTCGAACCATTTGAAAAATGGGCCTTAGACTTTGTAGGACCCATTAACCCTCCATCCAATCAAAAAGTTTATATAGTGGTCTGCACAGATTATATGACCAAATGGGTGGAGGCTAAAGCACTCCATAGAGCTACAGAAGAAGCGGTTCTAGATTTTTTATTTGAAGATATCTTTATTAGATTTGGAGTGCCTAGAGAATTAGTCACAGATGGAGGACCTCCTTTCACTTATCATGGCTTTAAAGCCACCCTTAAAAAATATAATATTCATCATAGAATGACTACACCATACCACCCCCAAGCCAATGGACAGGTGGAAAGAACAAACAAAGTAATAGAAGACATTCTCACAAAAACAGTGAAGGAAAACAGAAAGGATTGGTCTCACAGGCTCCCTGAAGCATTATGGGCTTACATAACTACCTGGAGAAATACTATAGGATTGTCTCCCTATGAATTAGTTTATAGAAAAGTGTCGTATTTACTGTGGAATTTGAAATCAAAACCTTAAGGATTGCTTTAGTTGTTAACCTTGATTTGATCGATGCACAGATAGCCAAGTTGCAGCAGCTTAATGAATTGGATGAAAAAAGACTAGATGCCATTCATTAGACAACTATGATTCAACAACAAAGATCAAAATGGCATGAAAAAACCATCAAGCATAAGAAATTCCAAAAAGGTAACTATGATTTACTGTATGATTCTCGGTTTAAATAATTTCAAGGGAAACTACATACAAGATGGCTTGGACCTTACAAAGTGGACATTGTTTTCCCTAATGGAATAGTAAGGCTCCTCACAATTGATGACTCTAAAACACCGTTATTAGTGAATGGTCATCGACTCCGTCTGTACTAGCTCCCCATTTCCAAATAATATTTTAAGGCCACATGTGTGGCAGACTCACATTATCTCTTTTTAGAGGAGCCTCCTACCCCTCATTGCAATTAATTTTTCTGAATTTAATTCATTTAGTATTAGATTAAATTTCTTTTACTAATAATCCCTGTCAAGGAATGGCATGTTACAATTGATTCTTTTGCAAATTCTCGATCAAAGAAAAGGCCTACCAAGAAAGGACGATCTTACTTCAAGAAGATCCATGCTTCATTTTGTGAAGCACTGATCCCTCTTTCTTTAATCCACTCTTCAACAACATTTTCCTCATTTTTCCCATTTTCTCCATTACCGAAACACCACTGTTCAACAATATTTTTCCATTTTTCTCCATTATCGAAACACCATTGTTCAACAATATTTCGCCCTTTTTCCCATTACTGAAACATCACTTTCTAACAACATTTTCCTCATTTTTCCCATCTTCCCCATTGCTGAAACACCATTGTTCAACAATATTTTTCCCTTTTTCCCATTGTTGAAACATTACTTTCCAACAACATTTTCCTCATTTTTCCCATCTTCCCCATTGCTGAAACACCACTGTTCAACAATATTTCACCCTTTTTCCCATTGCTGAAACACCACTGTTTAGTAATATTTTGTTTTTTTTCCCATTGCTGAAACACCACTGCTCAGCAATATTTTGCCACTGCTGAAACATTATTTCTTCAGTAGTATTTTCAATTGTTAAAACATCACTCTTCAACAAACATTTTTCTATTCTTTTCCTGTTGCTGAAACACCACTTTCTGAGTATTCCCTATCAATAAAACCATCTTCTTCAGCTTTTTCACTCTCAATTCTCCTATTTTCATACTACATTTTGTCCTTTCACAACCCTCTCTCACAATTAAACAAACCCTTGATACAATTTCTCTAATAAATCCAAAGTCTCCCCCATGGTTACTGCAGAACTATTATGGACAAGCACTATATTTTATTTTTGTTTGAAGTACGAATCAAAGGTAAAGATGAGGTATGTAAACTTTATATGTAAATACAATTGAACTATGGCTGATGAGAAGATCCCAACTCATTATTATCATTCACTTAAAGTCATTATTTTAGTCATACTTGGGGGGGGGGGATATCGAAATCTTATGCCATCATTTCACACGAATCGACTACCATCATTCCTTTTTACCCATCATTTCGTTTGTTTTCACCACCATTTGCATGCCTTCACCCGTGAAACTTACTCTGCTCAGAAGCAATTACTTGACTCTCTGACTATGCATTTTACTGAGTTGTTAGCTATGGGAGGCCCTGTTATACGATATGAACCTGCCACGACAGCCCTGTTAGAATTGTATCGAGAAGTCTATCAAATTTTTTTGCAGGCAGGTTAGCTGGGTTATTTTCAGAGGCTCCAAGGATTTGATCAACAATAGGTTCTTCAATTTGCTCGAAATCTTCAAGAAGATCATTCCATTGTTCAAGGGGTTCGGATTCCATTCACAGAGGATGATATAGCACAGGTTTCGGGTCTTCCTGTCACTGGCATTCGTTGGGTCAGCCGCAAACACATTATCCTTAATGCCTAGCAGGATTTTCTCTTGCCAAGAGAACAAGTTGAGCCTAAAGGCCGGGGTGTTGGACTTAGCTTGTTGTCGCCTCCTTGGCCTAAAGTTACAGAGTTTGTCAAAAACTACCTCGCCTATGAGGGCCGACACGAGGTAGTCTACCAGTACGATTTTTTCTTGTTATCTCATTTACGATAGGCTAGATTGGTGAATATTCCCTACTATTTGCTCGGATGTCTTAGAAATATGTCACATTATTGTAAAAATGCTAAAAATCCCACCCTTTCCCTCACCCATCACCGTCTCTCTCAACTACTCATCCAAAAGGGTTTTTCCCAACAAAATCCTCCCCTAAAAAACCCACCCATAGACCCTCAGGAAGCTGCTAAACATCCTGAAAATCCTCAGGAACAACAACCACAAAACCTCCCAGATCCTTCAGAAATACCTATTAATCCACCTACAAACCCAATTTATCCAATTAACCCTCCTACCATACCAAGTCTGCCCCACAACTTACCAAAATCATCTACTCCTATTGTTCATATCCTTAGCGATGATTATGAACCAGATAAACCTGATAACCCTCCCTGCCCCATCATTGAGGAAAAAGCCACATGTAAAAGAAAGAAGCAAATTCCTCCTTTTCCCTCCTTTTTACAAAGAAAACAAACGAGGACCTCAACAAGAGCAGCCACTACTGCCACTGTCCTAAACCCCCAACCCATCTTGCTAAAAGCCCGTACACCTCCACTCTCCCAAATTCTGGAATTTTTTCCTATTCCACCCATGGGCACTAAAACACAAGAACCAGAGGCCCAAGGTACTGCGACATCATTCTCTTTAAATCAAGTAGCTGAAACACAAGAACCGGTTACTCATCTACTAGCTAAAACACAAGAACCAGCTACTCATTCAGTAGCTGAAACACAAGAACCAGCTATAGTTGTTACATAAGAACCAACTGCAGCTGAAACACAAGAACCAACTGCTGATGTTGTTATCAAAATACAGGAATCATATGCCCAGGGTGCCACAACACTACTTTCTCTACATCAAGAAACTGAAACACAAGAATCAACTGCTGATCCTGTAGCTGGTCCACAAGAACCAACTATTGTGGCTATGACTGTTACAAAAGAACTAGTCACCCCTCTTAATACACCCATGAAATATCAACAATGAGAACCAACAATGGCCTCTGTCTTACAAGAAAATGAGTTCCTAAGGTCTGAAATGGAAGCCTACAAGCAAGATCTACTAATGGTAAAGGAAGCCTACGACAAGGAACTTAAATTGTATACCCTAGCTCACATAGTGACCATGACAGAGGAAAACACAAAAGAGAATCAGTGTAGAGAGTATATGTGCAGTCAATGTTGGGACATTTATTATCAAGAAGGCTACAAAGTAACTCAAATTCTAATGCCTGGAGCTTCCCCTGCAGCTACGAATTTTGCAGTCAAAGAAGAAAACCCTGATGTTACACAAGAACAAGTAGGACCTTCCAAAATTCAAAATGAACCCTGGCCTACAACAACTGCTACATCTAAAGCCCTTGTTTTTATTAGTAAAGTTGTACAAACACTGCCTATTGATGAATCTGCCCCTCCTAGCAAGATCAACACCCATACTCAACCACAAACTCAACCATGGGATGAGCAAGAAATAATGGACAAATGGAAAAAATAGTCTACTGTTACACAGGACAAAATCCTGCAGGAGCACAGGCTACTTTGGCTAAACCACATCTATTCAAACTGGGAAGCTTTGGAGAAAACACGCCAAGAATCTTGTGCCCATAAGAAGCAGAATGAAGAGCTTAAAGGAAAATTGCTCCTGATGTTTGACTTGGCACAAAAATCGTTGGCTGCTAGGAAACCATCCTCCAATTACTCTCTTTTCCTCATAGAACAACTTACATTTTTTCATATTAAATCAATCAAAGAAGGCAGACCCCACGCAGTGTTAAATCTAGTAGATTTTGTTAGAACTTTTGCAGAAGCCTCTACTATTGATAAGCACCTCCTATGTGAGGTATATCTTCATAATGAGGCCATCCCTGAGAACCGACAACTTAACCTTAACCTTCTTGTTGGTGATATATAGATTCGGGCACTCACCTCCTTCCTTAACAATCAGATTACATGGAAGAATGACTTCCTAGCTACCAAGCATAACGAAGATAACTGCCTCCTCTGGATACGGCTAGAACCATAGAACGTTGCCACCTTTGTTGCAAAGTATTATCAATTTTTGAAGAAACCAGGAATGATTCAATATATTCGAAAACTACAGACAATAGTACTTCAGGATTGTCAACAGTTTATTAAATCCACAGAGATCACTACCCTACAAGTAAATAACATGTTTTTGCAACAATCTTCTGAAAAAAGGTAGGAGCACAATCCATTTAGTCCTACCAATCTTGAGACAACAATCTCCTGGGTACCTAGCTACATCAAATGTGCTCAGTAATGAGCTTAAAACTGGATAGGTTATCAGTTCCATTTTCCTATTCTATGGATGCCAGCAGAGAAATATCAAGTTCATCATAAGTTGCCCAAGAAGGTTGAAACAACAGCTTGGAAAAGGCTACAATGCGTTCAAGGATTCAAAGATCCAACAGACAACACTTTCCACAACTATTGCTTAAGTAATTTGCACGCTCAGAGTCGGTATCCAGATTCTGATTTAGATTGAAGTTGCCTAAGGACATGCAACCTTTTTAGTTGCGGGGGATGTTAGGACCCTATAATGTACCTTTTTGTTCATACTTTTTGCTATCATTACATCCTATTCCCACTTACATTTTAGCCTACATTATCACCTTAACCTATCTTTCCAAAGGTATATAATGTTTCTTCTCTTTGCTATATGTTTAATTTGTTTTACATGTAATTTTACATTACTCTCATACTTATCCATCGATCAGAAACATATAGTTGTTGAAGCAGTTTGAACTATAGATTTTATATTGTTGTTGCTTGAAGACCCGTTGCTGAAACAATCAACAACACTCAAATCCCGTTGTTGAAACAGTCATTGATTTGCGATGCTAGAACAACAATTCACACAGCAGTAATAAGAAGGAGTTGTTACACTAGCTGCAACAGCCATACCTTAAGACAACACCAACCATCACTGTTGCTTGAGACCACATTGCTGAAACAGTCAAACAGAACGCAAATCTCGTTGCTGAAACAGTGCATGATTTGCGATGCTGAAATAGTATACAATAGCAGTAACAAGAAGATAAATAAAGAAGCTGTTACACCGGCCGCAACAACTACACCTCAACCTAGCACCATTCCAACTACTGTAACAACATTTT
Source organism: Picea glauca (assembly GCA_000966675.3). Taxonomy (NCBI): domain Eukaryota; kingdom Viridiplantae; phylum Streptophyta; class Pinopsida; order Pinales; family Pinaceae; genus Picea; species Picea glauca. The sequence continues at coordinate 275,973 of JZKD02S1397064.1, forward strand.
TCTATGGGAGATCAGAATATCCTATTCCAACATAGAAGATCAGATCTGACTAAGAATAGGATTTGTATGTACACATGTAATTTTATGATCAATTGTATTAAGAGGATTCTCCTCTTTAAATAAGGGGAAATCATCATTAGATGGGAGGATTTTTTTTTTGGCTAGTGAGGAATTACAGAGAAGGGCGTGTTCACTTTGGATATTGTAACATGATACAATTGACAGATGAATAAAAGATTATTCTGAGAATTTCTTCTTAGTTCCTTTCATTTCCGGGGAATCTTGTGAGAAGGAGAGGGCCCACCTTCTTCACAAGATTCACCCATTAGTTCTGTAATGTATTAGTATTATTTTTGTTCACGCCTTGTTTAAACTCTGTTTTGCTGAAACTCTACTTTACTGAACTCTATTTTGCTAAAACTCTGCTTTACTAATTGTTACATTGTTTTCATACAATTCATTCCTAGGTAATTGTTAATCATTCTGATTGGTAATTCTGCTTGATGAATTTATGAAAGTTTGATAATCAGAGACAGGTGTTGAAGATTCTTGCTTGGGGAATAGGGTCATGTTCTCTATCATAGAGTAGTCAGTCTTTGGTAATTGTTAATCATTTTGACTGATAATCCTCTTTGCAGAATGAGTTTATGAAGGTATGATAATTAGAGACAGGTGCTGAAGATTCCTGTTTTGGGGAATAGGGTCCTATTCTCTGTTATAGAGTAGTTAGTCTTCATTTTGATTGGTGAATCTGTTTGATGAGTTCATGGAAGTGTGATAGACAGAAACATGTGTTGAAGATTCCTACTTTGGGAATAGGGTCATGTTCTCTGTTACAGATTAGTTAGTCTTCCTTGCAGTATGCTCGAAGATTTCTTTTCCTAGGTTGTTGTTTCTTAATGTAATCTAGGATTCTTCTGATAATTATTTTCCTTTAAATCTCAAACTCTGCAATAGATATATTTCTTTTCTGTAATTCAAAGTAGAACTTCAGTCTGTTCAAAGCAAGGTGTGACTAGTGTACTTTTACTACAACACTAGATTGCTTTTGAGATTGAGCATATACAGTGTGAGATTGCCTTTGAAATAAACAGACTTCCCTGGGTTGACAATTTATGTAACACTTGATTGTTTAGTTAATAAGCAATTACAGTGACCAACAATAATGTCCAATTTGAAGATGTACATTTTAACAACGCCCACCACATTTCATGGACCCACCATTGGCTATCATGATTTGAAAATTATTGATAGGACAAATATAGAAATTGGTTTCTTGGGAAATGTGACGATAAATAAAATTGTTGTTGTTACCACTGTAAACAAGGATGATGGCCTTCCTATGGTTAATATATCCAATTATCTTGAGGGTTTGTGGAGCAGAGAAGCCAGTGAGGGAATGCAAGGAAATGAGTTGTTCAACTTCAGCTGGGTCAATGGGCTCCTGGGTAGCATCAGGAAGGGAAGGATCTTCAACAAGTGGAATTGTCACATCTTCTTCATGAACATCTGTTGGATTAATGAGAGGGGGAGTGAATCAGTAATAGAGAAATTTAATCATTTTTAACCATATAATCCAAGTGTTATATCAATGAAGCATTATCATCCAATAACTGCAGATTAAATAAGCAATGAACAAATGAAAAAACATACACATACACAGTACACCAATGTTTTACGTGGAAACCCAAATCGGGAGAAAACCACATAATGCTTTTTCTTATATGTCTTGAAGAATTACATTCATTGGAAGCACCAACTTCCTTTGTTTTACAGCTGCAACTAGAAGGAGGCCCCAACCCCCTAGTTTCTCAGTCTACAACCTGAGGGAATCTCCAACTTCCCAATTCTCTGGCTACAACCAGAAGGAGGCTACAACCCCCTATGTTCTTCGGATACAACCGAAAGGTGGCTACAACCACCTGTCCTTGCCTCGTCCTACTACCCTGAAGTAGAAGTAGAATGATGGAACCACTATCAACCTGTCACTGTGATATTTACCACTTTAAACCTGTACCAATAAATCTAAACCATGCATCAACCATGCATCAACCTATACCTCAACCTGTAATCAATATGTACCATAAACAAGTGCATCAACCATGCATCAACCTGTACCAAATAACCTATAATCAGCCTGTACCATAAACAAGTGCATCCAACTATGTACCAAGTATGTACCAATAATTTTTCAACTACTCATCAACTATGACTCATCAATATGTACCAACATCATCAACTATACACCTCATGTATGTGCCAACTCATCAACTACTTGT
>JZKD02S1397064.1:288511-327014 GCA_000966675.3 Picea glauca
CATTGGAAATGGAATGAAAAGAAATATCCATATAGGATAGTTTACCTAAAAAATTCATTGTCCTTCATCTCATTATTCCACAATTAAGCATGGGTTCTCTTACTCCGCAAAGCGTATTCCCGTGAGGGCTTTCACCATAAGGGAACCACTTTGGATTTCATCCATATTTACTTATTATCAACCATGAAAAGACAATAATGAGTCATATTTACATCAAACAATGTTGGGTCCATTACCCAAACCTTTGTGTTGTGGGGATTTCTTCAAGGGTTGACATCAATGACAACCAACCTTAATCAACAAAATCTTTGGAAATGGCCATAAAAAGTTTTTGTTCCTTATAATTGTGCCCTGGAAAATATTTTTTATCACAATTATAGAAAATACCCTTCAATTGGAGTTCATCCATTTCAGCCATAATTAATTTATGGACCTTGAGGGGAGTGAAAGGGGGGTTAGGATTAGTGGGTCGAGGGCAAGGGACAAAAGAGGGTTTTTTGTTCTGGGAAAAAACAACTTGTTGGGCCTCTTTAGCATGTTTGGTATCTTCCAAGAAGCTATGATGGCGGGCCATGAAAACTTGGGATCAAATTTCATCCTTTAGGCCACTAATAAATAATTCACAAAATAAATCATCTGACATGCCCTCGGTTTGAAATGCCAAATTCTCAAAAGCAATGATAAATTCTTCCACTATGCCTAAATGTTTCAACTTGGTCAAATGACTGAGATAGTGGGTATTAGTGTCAAAGAGGTCATAGATCTCGACAACAAACTAGGTCTAGGAAATATACCTCATACGTCAATTTTTATGCCATTTTGACCATTGCCATCGTTCAGGATCTAGATAGAGGAAACCATAGAGAAGTTTGGCCAACTCATTAGTAATACCATGTACATAAAAATAATGCTCCATTTGAGTGACCCAACCCATAGGATTAGATCCATCAAATTTATTGACCTTCATGCGGGGAATATGGGGGTCATGTTGAAAGGAGTTGGATTGAAAATGTAGAGAATGAGAGGAATTAATATGATTTGGTTGGTCCAAGGAGGAAGGGCCCGAAGGGTGGTTAAACAACTGGTTGAAAACAATCTATAGGGTGTTAAATTGGTTCATGAATTGGGCTTCCATGGTTTCAAATTTATGTTGGACTTGGGTCTCGAATTATGCAAGGCAAAAATTGGTAGAGCCAATAGCATATGTCATATGTTGGATGGATTCCTTGGCTTCATTGATGGAATATTGCAAGCCTTGGTTGTGAGTGGTGTCCATTTGGAGAGGGGAAGTGAGGGTAAGGAAAAATGGGTGGGTGGGACCACTAAAAAGGACTTATAAGTGATAGGTACCACAATGATAAGGGTGAGAAGGGAAATATAATGGAATAGGTGGAAAAATAGGGAAGCTGAGAAGGGATCAGGTCCACTAAAAAAAAATATTATAAATGAAAGGTATGACTACGATCAGGGAGAAAAGGGGAATCCAATGGGATAGGTCCCAAATAAGTGTGTCGGTGGGAACACTATACTTAATAATATTGCAGTGAAGAAGTGCCCAAATACTTAACAGGAAGAAATGTATAATAATTTTGTAACTAGAATGCATAAGGCACATTTGTGAAGCAATAGATCTTGTATGTTTTGTTTTTCTTTTGTCCCAAGGGGTAGGATATTCAAGGTTTCTATAAACAAGGGTTTTACCTATGCTATATTTCTTTGATATACATTAGGGGTCCAATAGTAGTACTCATCCCAATATCTCAGGGCACCAACTAAGGAGATTAGATCATTCCCTTAGCCGCACTACCCCACTACCCAGGTAATGGAGAGTATCTTCTCGAGTGTTGTTCTTGGTGGAACTATAGTAGTCAGGTGGAAAATCAATTTATCTGTGGAGGTATTCAAGAGATGTAGGTTGATCCATATACAAGTGTTGTCTACCTCATGTATTTCCTACGTGTATTATTCTCCGACCACAGGCTTATGCATGTAACAAAAAATCTATATAGGTTTAAGATGTCGGCATACATCTCTACCCTAAAAAAAAAAAAATTAACCCACAATTTTCTGCCAATAAAATGGCTCTGATACCACTTGTAGTATTCCAGATATAAAATAATATGCAGAAAAGAACTATATGTTAGCTAGAAATGGCAGAAAAAATTTATATAACCATAACAATACCAGAATAACACCAGAAAGAACATTTTTATTACTGATAGCAATGTTCACTAGCCTCTTCGAGGGGGAAACCTATAGCATAGAAAATCTCTATTACAAGAATATCCCAAAAAAACCTTTGCATACCCTCTACTCTTATTTATACTAAATCTATCTATCCAAAAGAACAATCTAGAGGAAGATCCTTCTAGAAGCGGAAGCTTCTATTAGGTCTTCTTACATTTGAATTATTCCTCCTTATTGCTAGGCATTATTAATATTGACCTTTATTACATGGAAATATATTATTCTACCCACTTGAGGGGTTATAAGGTAGGTTAGGTCCCTAACACAAACACACCAGACCAAGTTCTAGGCATAGTTTTGATGCAATAAAGATAATTTATTGTTTATTCAATTCATTAAACTTAGGGACCACAAAATAAATCATTTCATTAATTTTCTATAGATATATATATCTCTAATGGCCCTAAAGTTGTGGATACATTATCTAATGGGATGCTAGTTTGTACTGAAAACTTATCACAAGAGCCTTGAACACATTTTCACCTAGAACAACTCAATACTGGAAATGACGTTGGAGTGAGTCTTTTAGTGAATATGATTTTAGGATATAATTTATGAAATAAAATGAAACCATGTTTTTTTATTCTCTAGGTAGAATACCCAAAATTCATTTAGTATTATCACTGAATGTGGCCTTAAGAGACCATATTTTGAGCTAGATTACATAAGATATTATATACCAACAAATAAATCTACCTTGTATGATGGAGTACCGATGAGATATAAATTGAAAGGGTACACCTTAGAGAATGTTGGATTATTATTATTTAGGGGACGTATGTATGTTCCAAAGAATGATAATATTAGGAGATTGGTAATGGAGGAATCCCATAAAACCCATTATTTTCCACATGCGCGAGTAACGAAAATACATGAAGACCTAAACAAGATATTTTTTTAGGTTGTGATGAAAAAGGATATAGTGAAATTTGTATCCAAATGCTTGGAATGTCAAGAGGATAAGGTAGAACATTGCACCCTACTAGTCTACTACATGCCCATGATATACCATAAACAAAATGGGAAGTCATTTAAATGGATTTTGTTGGAATCTTACCTATGAAATCCTAGAGGCATGGTTGCATAATAGTAGTAGTTTAAAATATAACCAAGGGTGTCCATTTCATTCTAATCAAGAGAACCTTTAATGCATCAACCATTTCTTAGGTTTTCTTAAAACAATTAAATAATTTGCATGCACTATCAGTGTCTATGGAGAAACATCCCTAAGGATATCCATTTTATATCGTTTAGAGTGAAAGATCATGGACCCTTGGTATCCTAGAGAATTTATGGATCCATCCCAAAGAGATGTTGTATTTTAAAATCTTGTTAGTGGTAGTTACAAGGATATTGGAGTCCGGTTTCGAGTTATAATATATTAAGTGAAGCTTTCCAATACTAATACCACCTATTGCTTGAGTGAAATTTGGTGAACTACTATAGTTGTTGAAGGCATCCTCACAACTATTGTGGGTGAAATACATGTGACCCATTATAGGCCTAAGTCAAAAATCCTAGGTGGAGTGCATTATAAATGGTGACACATAATTCCGAAGGTATATTTGGCACTTATCTCCCTAGACATCTAAAGGACATGTATTATCTTCTTATCCCTCCTCTTTTCTTTTTCATATTAGCGGTAGTAAATTAATTAGATTATGCATATCCACATGCATGTTTGATTAAGTCTTGTAGAATTATTCATATTAATAACTAACCATGCAACTGAATATGTGTAATCTAATTCCTTTACTACCACTAATATGAAAACAAAGAAGGGGGGAAAGAAAGAGAAGATGCATCCTATGGAGTTCTAGGGAAATAAGTGTCAAATCTTTCTTATTCATGTTTTTCTTTTTCTAGTGCACTCCACTTAGGGATTTTGTACTTTATTATGTTGACTTAGGCCTATACTAGGTCACACGTATTGTGCCAAAATAAGTCGCGAGGGTGTCCTTGTTGATTTTGCATGCCCTAAATGTTGAATCTCACTATAGTGTAATTATATAGATGACAAAGTGGCTTCAATAGACACTCATGATATGCTTGATTGCACTCTTGACTATGCACATGCCTAGACTCCTCTCCTCTCAACCATCCTATAAAAATGTGAAGTGGTACACCATGGTTTTGAATCATGATGATGGGATACATTTAGATATTTTATTTCAATTTTTATTGATTGTTCACTTTTGAGTAATTTATTGAACAACTATCAATGTTAAATATTGAATATCTACTTTCATTTATCAATTTTTATTTGGTATCAACTACATCATATATATCAAGGTTTTTTCCATTTTGATGTGCCAATATGTTGGTGGTGGGTTTTGGTCATAAGGGTGAGCAAAACTCCATTAATTTGATGGTTTTGGATCAATCAACAAACAAGTGGGAATTTCACCTAGAATTAAAAACCATATGTATCTTCACATACATTAAACCCTAACTTATGGAAGAAATCAAATCCAAATTAATAAAAGAAATTGTTCATAACATGAACAAGGAGACAAAGAATGTTAAAATTCACATTAACCCAATACAATGGAAAAGTAAAAAACACCCAATGAGGGATCTTGAAACCTCATGAAATAAATCTTGTATTGTAAATTTCCTCAAATCAATTTCCTTCCTCATTGATTTTATAACCAAGAGAAGTCTTTCAAGACCTGTAGATGAGTTATCTCATATTCCATAGCCAAACTCAAAATTATATTCAAAGCCACAAGTTCATAAAAAATATTCAACTTTCAATAGTGAAATTCACGTTTTATATATATGTTGCATGCATTTCTATAATAATACTATTCACTATTCATTCTTGCTAATGTCAAGGTCAATACCATCTACACATTTAACTTCAAGAATGAATATTTATGAAGACAACGTATTTGGACCATTGGATGTATTTATTGAAATTTCATGTAAATTTGGAGTTGGTTACAATATATATGTCTGAATTGTTGGAGATATTTTTAAAATTCCTTATATCAAAGTAATCAAACATAATGAAACTTATTTTGAGTTTCATCAACATCATAGTTTCATCACCATTGTTTCATAACATTGATAGAAACCTATACAAAATAATATTTTATTGTTTCTAGGATACTATTCTCTTTGAATGGTTTCACAAGGAAGGGTTGGCCAAACCTTCCTTTTGAATATTGTTCTCATGAAGGAGGAGCATGGAGAATGGTTGACTAACTCTTCCTCAAATATGGTATTAAAATTATGGTTTATCTACAGGAATTATCAATTGAATCTCCCTAAATCATAATTTCCACCTAAGCGGGATCTGTAGGAAGGGTTGGTCGACCCTTTCTCTGACATTGAATTATAATGGAGGGGGATAATAGAGAATTTTAGTTGACCCTTCCTCATTGATCATCTTCTTGTCACATGGTATCTAGTGAAATGGTTAAACAACCCTTATTCAAGGATCATATTCACATCAATGGGTATCCATTGGAAGGTTCAACCAACCCTTCCTAGAGCATATTATTCCTAACAAGGGAGAGTCTAAGGAAAGATTCAACTGACCCTTTCTCTATAATAGAATTGTCATAGTGGAATAGTCCAATGAAAGGTCAAATAAACCTTCATCTAGCATAATTGCAACATCCCATCTTTAACCCTTATGAACTATAATGTATTATGTAATTGTGACTTAGGCTGGTGAGACCGTAAAGTCGAAAAGGGCCAAGATTTCCTAGGAAATGTAATAATTCATATACATTAATAAAATATAATGATGGTTGCATGACAAAAAATGACAAAAGAGATAGGGGGCTTAAGGAGTTAAGTCTTTTTTTTATTATTATTTTATTTACCCATAATTGATTTTATGGAGAAAATTGGTTACATCGAATTCTTAGGGAAGGAGATGTGGCTCTTGGTTCTTGTGATTATATAAACATTCCTTGGGGGTTGTTTTGGTTTGACTGTTTTTCCCTGGTGCGCTCCTTCTCCCTGGTTATTCTTCCTCTTCCTTCACTCAATATGAATTCGTGTGCTCTTGGTCTAAGCATGGATATGAATGGTTGCATGAGGATGGATTTGGGTGAAGTTTTGGGGTCATCCTTCCCTTTTGTTCATAGTCTTCCCCTAGTTCATTTTGTTCCCATGTTCCCCTGTTCTTCTTTCCTCTTCACTAACTATTTCTAGTTCGTATGCTCTTGGGATGAGCATGGAAACAAATGGAAGGAAGAGGATATCCATCGATGAATGGCTGTAATAATTAATGATCATTCAGGAAGGGAATGGATGCCTATGTGCATGAGCTTGATGGATGTTTGGATAGAAATGTCCACAACTGCAAATCCTGAGAGTCCCAACATGCAGATTCTTGACCAGGAGCACTAGAGCCTTAGAAGGAGATGGACAAGGCTGACGGACTATGTGACAGAGAAGGGGGTCCATTGTTTGGGTTGTGCAGGATGGGTAGAAGAGATATGGTGTACTTTGGATTGTTGTGAGTGCTGAAAGGCTTGTGATAGCTTGAGTGTTGAGAGGCCTGGTAGCTATGATACTAATAGCACTTCGGATAGAACTGTCCACAATTGAGAATACTTGGAGCTTCCTATCAGGATATTTCCTTACTATTAGCACTAGATCCCTGGAGAGAAATGGAAAAGCCATAGGGACTGCATGGCAAAGAAAGTTGTTCATTTCTTTGGGTTGTGTAGGATGAGGGGAAAAGAGAGATGGAAATTAGGATTTGTTGTGAGGTTGGGAAACTTGAGAGCTAGTTAGCCAACTGTTGTGTGTTTAGACTTGGCCTAGAACTCATCCTTGTGGATTCATAGGCCTGGCTCGGGGGTGACCTGCTATTGAGAGTGAATGAAAAAGAATGTCTATGGTTGGGAGGAACGTCCTTGGTCTGCAGCCAGATGGTGAATTTTTACTTGACATATAAGTGCTCCCTATGTTTGTTGTATAATGCTATTTCGTTTTGTATTTAATTATCTCTGAGCTATGTATTTATAATGTGCTTTTTTTCTCACTATTTGTGGTGCATGGCACGTTGTTTATTTATTTTATGTTGTAGCATGGATCTTGTTTTATGCATGTGATTTTTCATGCCTATAACATTGATGAGAAGTCCTTAAAATTCAAGATATGTTCAGAGAATGGATTCTTGGGATTGCAATGTGCCCTTCCTGTTGCTGGTTGGATTTGTTGCAGCCTTTCTAAGAGAGTTTAAGTGGTGTATCTCAGGCCTGGGGATGGTCAGGTATGTTACAGATTGGTATCAGAGTTATTGGTTGAATCACCAAGATGGTATGGGCTGGATATGTTGGTTAGAATCTCATGGTTGAGATCGATTTAGGATTTTGAAGTCGTGAATCTTAGGAGGAATGGTGTTGCAGATTCCGTGTAGAAGCTAGAACATTTGAGATCCTTAGTAAGGGATTGAATGATCGTGACAATCCCTTTCAAATTCGGGAACCATCACCACCATGGGATCAATTTTAGATTGGGACCATTGGATATGTTCGGGAGAAGACAAATCCTTTGCAGTTGTCGGATCTGGAGAAGATACGGGGTAGCTAAGCACTGGAGTCCTTTGGACTTTTTTTCTTCAGAAAATTTTAAGTCTTTCATGAAAAGGAGGTAAAATCCCCAAAGATCCTAAGTCTCGAAGTCCGGAGTCAATCAAAACCATTCGCGAATAGGGGACACATGTCCACAGATTATCAATTGTTTGAAATTTCATTGGTTCAAGAGTTTTTTTGTATGTTCACTAAGAAAATTCTCAAGCTTGGAGTTATGGAGGAGATCCCAGCCGTTGGCTATAGGAGGAGTGAGAACCGTTGATATCAATTTTGACATTAGGGCATTCAAGGTTGTTGTGCGTTAAAGTCATAGGAAGTCCCAAATCCAGGAGTCTCAGAGTTCTTTTTGACCATGGATCTCAGTAGAGGATGTGGACCGTTGATTCTTGAAACCTCTTGAGTAGTTTTCCAGCTCGTCATTCAGATGATTTGAAGTTTGCGGGTGCAAAATCTGTCGAAGCTCGGAGTTTCAAAGTCCAGGAGTGTCGGAGTGACATGGCATGATGAAATCACCTAGGGTGACATGGACCCACTTTACGCATTCCACGTGTCTTCCCGATTCATGATTTTGACAGGCCTTTTGCATCAATTGGAGTTTGACATGTGTCACGTGTTGATCGGGCCATGTGTCATCTCCATATTTTAACACGTAACACCCTTGGTGCATAGTGTCTAAGGAGTACCTAAAAGTTCAGAAATTCTACATTCAGGAAAAAATTGGCTATGTTCCGACAAGAACCTCCCAAGTGCGAATCTCTAGACAGCCAGTTCGTGAGTTTGACATTCGGGAGAAATAAGGTGAGAGGTTGCCCGAGCCTCCCAAGCCCAAAGCTCCAGAGCATCAGAGACCCAAATCTTCGTAAAAGCATCGGTCGAGGAGTTCACCACTTTAGAGTTCAGAGGAAATGAAGTATGTTGAAGCCAAAACCTCCGAAGCCTGGATTCTAGAGCCTCCAAATAAGCGCCTTTCAGCTAAGCGCTTGTTTATAGTTGGTGGTTTCGAGCCATGGTCACATGGGAAGTGTTTAAAGAAAGTACCTGAGAATAATTTGAATTTTGTACCAATTAAGGGGGATGAAAGAGTATTTTTTTCAGGAAGCCCTAACTTTCATCTCAGATATCTGATTGGGGAAATATTATAGTATTTGGAAAGATGATCCAGAGGAGAATGACCTAGAATTATTCTAACTGGGATAACTATGATATATTTCTTCATAAATTAAGCAGAAAAAGTACCAGTAAATTTAATTGACAAATTTTTATGATATGTATAGCTCTAACAAAATGGTTTCTTGCATATTTTGTCAGGATCATAGGTATAATCAGATAAATTCAATAATAGGATCATATTTTATGGTCATGGAGGCATGAGAGATCTTACAAAAGTTATATGAGGAAATCAATAGATACAAAGAAATTAATGAAGGTGGAAAAAGAACTCAAGAATAGTGGAACAAAAGTATTAGTCAACAACTGCAGGATTTGAATAAAATGCACGTACAACCAAGGCAATAATCCTCAAATAGGATATGAAGCTAGCAAGTTAAAAATGTCATGGATGGGAATAAAAAGTAAAATTATGATTGCCTAGCCTTGAAGGAAGAGATGTGCAGACATTTGCAAAGCTTAAGTGTGAAAAGAATCCACTTTTGATATCAGAGTTCATAGTGGAAGAAGGATGCCAATGCATAGAAATTGGAATGCTATCTCACTTGAAAAGTGTCACTGAATAAAAATGGACTTCCATTAGGAAATGGTATGAAGTGGGAAAGAACGACCAAGTGGAACATGGATGGAAAGTGTTCAGACCAGGGAACCATAGTGCAGATGAGAAGAATGGGATCACATAAGGAACCAAGGATCCAAAGGAGTTCAAGGACAACCAACTACAACATAAATAGGTAAATAAATAAGTGAATTAAAACATAAATGCACTAGAGTGCATGAGGCATACGATGAAGTTGAATTGCATATGCATTAATAGGCATGCTGAAAGTGAATTCTTGGTGCATATTGATGTGTAATTTTTGCATATGTACATGCTTGGATATGCATATAACATGCTTGTGAACTTAGAATAATATGTTATTATGAGATAATGATAATAGTATGACTAATCATGGATTATATAGCAGGTTTAAAGATGTGGATGTTGTTGTTGCTTACGTTTTCCATCTAGGTGAAGACCCATGAGGGTGGTAGGAATGGTGATCAAAATGATGAAGGAGGAAGTCTGTAAGATTCTATAAATATCAGTTGGTCAAATAGAAACAAGTAGGTTCATAACAACTAGGAAGGTATGCATTTATTTTCTATTGATACATACATGTTGAAGGGGATTGAGGTAAGAATTCCCTCAGTTAATTTTCAATATTTAAATTGATATGTAATGGCCAAAGGCTGAGAGTATGCAAGTGATTTTTATGCTAGAATGCATTTAGATAAAATGTTGTTTGCATATTATGTTATCATTGGTTATGGGATCATAACCAGGTTAATTTAGGAGACATACTCATTCTATAACAATGAATATCCATAGATCTAGTCATGTGTGAGACCATAATATTGTTGTATATGGAAGGGCTATAGTGCTATATGAGTGATCAATGGTATATATTCTATATCTGATGTTTGGACTGCAACCTCTTTGCTAACACTGAAGACAACTTAAGAATTACATTCTTGGTGTTGTGTTTGGGTGGAAAAGGAAGGTATCCAAATAGTTAGGAAAGAAATAGGAAGTGTGTGGATGATGTGTTGATTCTTTGGCAAAAACTTCCAACTCATCATGGTGGAATGCATGACATAGTTATGTGGTATTATGTCATCAATACAGGGATGCATTGTGTAGATGTGGCCATGGGTATTGGCACATTGATTGTTATTTTATCTAGTAATTAATTGTTGAATTATGAAAAGCATGTGGTGCTAAGAATACATAATGATGGATATTGCATTATATTTAATATGAATACTATATGAAGGTGATTGGATTGTTGTTGTTACAATTCCAAGATCAATTTTTGAAGCTATAAAAAAAAATGCTACAAGTGATATTACAGGAATTATTGAATGCATTTTGGTGAATGCATGTATATATTATAGAAATGATTATGCTAATAGATGAAATGATGTGATTATTTCTAACTCATGAAGTTGAAAACACTTTAGGAACTGTTAGATATTACAACAAGAAATTTGCAAGTTAAAGTATCTACATAATGATAAATTATAGAAAAGCTTTGTTGGGGGATATAGAGTAATAAAAATATCTCTCGATAGAAGAAATAAGAGATGGGATGATAATACATGTGTATGTAATGATGATTTAATTCCAATTGATAGTTGGATTAATGGAAGTGATTGAATTGTAGTTGTAAACAATTCTAATATCACTTTGTGAATTTGTTTTGAATTGTTACTATGAAAAAATATTATATATATTGTATAGGATATATTGACAGTTTTTTTGGTTTAATGTAAATTGAGAAAAATGCAGGTAGGATGGTATTGAATATGGCAGGGATGTAAGCCCATAAGGAAGACCGATATCTACAGCTGCAGAGCCAAACATTATGAGCAAAAATATCATCCTTGGAAAAATTTGTTTTCCTATTCGACATTTATGATTGAAATTATTATAACAATATCTCATGATGACTGTATTTTTATAACACAGATGAGATGTTGCCTATTGAAGTTGGAAGCTCACAAAAAAGAACACCAAAAGGAAATCGAGCTCAATGATGAAGGAAAGGAATGAAGAAATTCCACTGGACTTGTTGCAACTAGAGTTCTCGAAGACGCAACTCTAAAACTTCCCGTTCGAGTACATTGGAGCCCTGGAGAGAAGTGGAGCATACTGAGGAACTGCATGGAAGAGAAAGGGGTTCATTTCTTCGGTTTGTGCAGTGATGAGAGGGAAGGAGAGCTTGTTGGTTGGAACTACTGCCATGGATGATTTTAGGGGCTAAATTTTTCTCATGGGCTAATTTTCCATGGTTTTTCCAAAAACGAGATTCGTTATTTTAAAAATGGTTCGCCCAAATTCTATAGGATAAAATTATTTTACCTTTAAAATCATCAAAATTTTATAAAAACTATATAAAATACTTAGAAATTTGAATATTTTTACAAAAGTATCACCAAACATTTATAGTTGACATATGAATGATTAGTAAGATTCATCAAGGTTTCTACATTTTAAAATAAATTTTCATCCTTAAAATCATCCCTAACTACTGCTAGAATTATAAATTATGAAGATCATTATAAATTTTTGGGTTGGAATGCCCATGGATACATGTTTAATTTTAGGCCAGAGTGCCTATGTATATGAGAGTTGGGATGGATTGCATGTGTGGATTAATGCCAGAGGGCCTGCACTTGTAATGTTAGTAACGATGTAATGGTGTTGTGCACTAAGGATAGTGCCAAAATAAGGGGAGGGGGATGTAACATCCCAGTTTTAACCCTTATGAACTATAATGTATTATGTAATTGTGACTTAGGCCGGTGAGCCAGTAATGCTGAAAAGGGGCATGAGTGCCTAGGAAATGTAATACTTCATTTGCATTAATAAAGTACACCACTGGTTGTATGTCGGACAAGGAAAAAAGAGATAGGGGGATATGATTCTATGAGAGAGGGGGCTTGAGGGGCTAAGTCTTCTTTTTATTATTATTTTATTTACCCATAATTGATTTTATGGAGAAAATTAGTTACATGGGATTCTTGGGGAAGGCCATGTGGTCCTTGGTTCTTTTGATGATATAAACATTCCTTGGGAGTTGCTTTGGTTCGACTTTTTTTCCCTGGTGCACTCCTTCTCCCTGGTTCTTCTTCCTCTTCCTTCACTTGGGATGAATCCACGTGCTCTTGGTCTGAGCATGGATACAAATGGCTAGATGAGGATGGATTTGGGTGAAGTTTGGGGGTATTCCTTCCCTTTTGTTCACTTTCTTCCCCTTGTTCCCTTGTTCTTCTTTCCTCTTCACTCACTATTGATGGTTTATATGCTCTTGGGATGAGAATAGAAATGAATGGCAGGAAGAGCAGAGCCATTGATTTATGGTTGTAATAATTAATAATCATTACAAAAGGGAATGGATTCATGTGTGCATGAGCTTGATGGAAGTTCAGATAGAACTGTCCATAGCTGCAAATCCTCATAGTCCCAACATGGAGATTCTTGACCAGAAGCACAGGATCCTTGGAAGGATATCAAAAATCCTAAGGGACTATGTGGTAGAGAAGGGGGTCCATTCTTTGGGTTGTGCAGACTGGGTAGGAGAGAGCTAGTGTACTTTGGATTTTTGTGAGTGATGAAAGGTCTATGATATCTTGAGTGCTGAGAGGCTTGGTAGTTATGAGACTGATGGTAGTTCAGATAGATATGTCTATAGTTGAGAATCCTTGGAGTTTCTAGTAGGGATATTTCCATACTAGCAACAATGGATCCCTGGAGAGAAATGGAACAACATTAGGGATTGCATGGCACACAAATGTGTTCATTTCTTTGGGTTTTATAGACTGAGGGGGAAAGAGAGCTGGAAATTAGGATTTCTTGTGAGGTTGGGAAACTTGAGAGCTAGTTAGCCAACTGCAATGTGTTTTGACTTGACCTAGGACCCATCCTTGTGGATTCATAGACCTGGATTGGGGGTGACCTGTTGGTGAGAGTGAATAAACAAAAATGTCTATGGTTGGGAGGAACGTCCTTGGTCTACATCCAGTTGGTGAATTTTTACTTGACAGATAAGTTCTCTCTGTGTTTGTTGTATAATGTTATTCCATTGTGTATTTAATTGTCTCTAAAACATGTATTTATAATGTGCATGTGTGCTGGTTATTTTTGGTGCATGGCATGTTGTTTATTTCTTTTATGATGTAGTTTTGGTTTGGTGTTTTGACTCTTTTTTTCAATGGCCAAATCCTTTTTGTATGCGATTTATCATCAAGATTTATAGATCAATTCGCCATGGAATCGCACAAGGTATGTATAATCATCATTTTTGCAATGGTTTTATGATTAATTCATCTCAATTAGTTGATTATGAATACATAACGTTATGGTTTGCTTGCAACAGGTAGAAATAATGATTTGATCCTCCATCCATTCCCTCGTCCGACACTCCATCGAACACTCTAGCCGACACTCGAGGCACACAGGAGATGGAAGTTAGCACATCAACGACCTTTGATGGACGAATAAGAGATATGGGTTTTATTCCCACTCATGCCCTCCAGCTATGGAGCTCGACGCATGTAGGATTGGGTAGTTGTAGTGACTGCTAAGTGGAGTGCACAAGACTGTTAAGGAAAATGCTTCTGTTAAAATGAATTTAATGAATTTAAGAGAGAATCGACCCTTCCATTGGTTGACCTCTCAAGCTATGTAATAATATATAAATATTGTTGTCTATGCCATGAAGAGGACATGAATTTTATTATTTACCAAAGATTATCTCCATTTTTTTGTATACTCTATTTTTATGATCAATGTCAATGTTGTGTTAGCTTAAGTGACCGTGTTTTCCTGTTGAAGTGTTGCCACGAGCTTCTGGGGGGCCCACTAGTGGTCTGGGTGATTGTTTATACCAGTATATATTTGCATTTATATATTTGCCTTTCATACTTCTTAGATTTCAAAATTACTTATTTACTTTGTATATCTTTTAATTTCAAGTTGCTTGCTCACTGTCTGTATCTTTTTATTTTTAGATCGCTTGTCTAATTCACCTCCCTGTATATCTTCTCTTATTTGCATATCACTTTATTAATTGTGTATGTCACAGAGTACATTTGGATGTCCATGGTTGTGTGTTTATATTTAGACTCCTAACATTTTGTTTGCAGGTTGTAGAATCTGTCTAATTATATTGTCATGCCTTTTTCTCCCTAGTTGTAAATTACTCTGTAGAGTACTAATTTAGATAGTCTTTATTTATCAAGTTGTAATTTGAAATACTCTTCGTAGGTTTTCTTATTTGCTAATTTTACTTTTAGCATCAACATGATAGGATAGAAATGGATTTTGAATTATTATCTCCAGTAGAATCTTAGTTTATTTTGAATATGATCTTTAATGGCAGCCTAGTTAGCTTTAGGTTATGATTTTTAATGAAATTCTAGTTATGAATTTGAGTTATGATTTCTAATTAGCACCAGTCAAGAGATTTTAGGTTTGCACAGATTATTTTCATTGTCATCTTGGTTATGAATTTGAATTAAGATTTCTGATTAAGTGCTAATTATGAGTTTATATCTTTTCTTGAGTTAGTGATTTTGAACCAAGTATTTTCCAGCAGTTATGTGATAGAGTGAATGATTGGTGTTGAATCCATTCTGTACAATGTTTAAAGATCATATGGATTCCAAGAACATTTAGTATTTCTTTTATGATGGAAAAACTTTCTATATACTACCTTATCCATACTTTACATTTGTGTGAAGAATTTAGCATTGAGTTAATTCCACTTGAACTATCATTAGTAGTTAGATGTCATCGTGATGTCATTCACCACCAAAGATACAATCATCACATTTGAATACTTTCATAACACTCTTTATTTTAGTTAAGTACATTAATCTTTTTTCTTTGCGAGATATACATAGTTGTGAGTTTTTACTTTAAGAATAGAGTTCACTTGTCAAGATAGTTTTGATATATTAATTGTGTACTTTGTTACTTTCTTGTTCATTCAGAGGTAGATAGATCAAAAAAATTATAAATAGATTACTTGTTGTTTTCTTATTAAAAGAGTGATTGAATAGATTAAATATATTTGAAATAGATTACTTGTTATTTTCTTATTTAGATATAGATAAAACAATCCATAGTCCTAGATTATTTAAGGCTACTTAGGTCAAATAGTTAATAGTTCTAGAATTGCTTGAAGCTCATTAATTAAAGGTTTCTTTACATAGAATTTGTTGCTTGAATACATTTTAAAAGTCATCTCTTTAAAATTAGTATTGTAAATTAAAAAGAGTGTTGATCCCTAGGGTAAACTATCTCCTTAGCTAGATAATCTTTCCATTAGATTTTATTTCTACTTTGGCTCATACTATGCAACAACTCTAAGTTTACTTACCCTGGGTTGAAAACTTTATTGAGGGAATTAGTACATATAGAATACCCATCATGTAGCATGGATCTTGTTTTATGCATGTGATTTTTCATGCCTCTAACATTAATGAGACATCCTTACAATTCGATATCCATTCAGAGAACTTAGTCTTGGGACTGCAGCATGCCCCGCCTGTTGGTGGTTGGGTTTGTTGCAGCCTGTCTAAGCAGGTTTAAGTGGCATAGCCCAGTCCTGGGGATGGTCGGGCATGTTACAATAGTTTTATCATTGATGGTGAACTAGGGAAAGGGTCAACTGACACTTCCTCTAGAATTGAATTCTCATTGAGGGTGAGCTTGAGTAACGAGCAGAATACCCTTCCTCCATAATGGTATTCTAAATAAAGAAGGGCCCTAGGAAGGATTGAATGACCATTCCTAGAGAATATTATTCTTGTAAAAGGGGAACCCAAGGAAGGGTCAACCATTCCCTTCTTTGCATGAGTATTCTCATCAAAGGGATGCCTAGATTTGACACTTCCTATAGCATGATATTCCCATAAAGTATAGTATTCTAGTAGAGAGGTAGTTTAGGGAATCCTCAACTAACCCATTTATCAAGCATAGTATTCCCATTTAGATTTAGCCAGGGAAAGGATCAGTCAATCCTTTCTCCAAAATGCATTTTTTGTTGAGGGGGGCCTGTGGAAGGGTCAACTGAAGATTCCTCTAGAATATCATTATTATCAAAGGGATTCCCATGGATGGGTTGATCAATCTTTCCTCTAGCATAGAAATATTGTCGACCATGATCATGGGTAATGGGAAGTTGATCCTTCCTCTAGAATAAGGGTGAGGGTGATAATATTCCTGTTGATGATAGTTTTTCATATGAGCATCTATTTTCCCTCTCCATAAGTACCCATGGTTTGCAGAAATGGAAAATTATCTGGCTACTTGGAAGTTACCAACTCATTTTTCACCTCATGAAAAGCGTCAAATTATCACACAAAGTGATAACTATTCCTGGGTTGGCCATGACCTTTTTCATACTTGAGAAGACTTGATTATTTGTATGTGTGTCTAAGAATATGAGATACCAGAAATCCTACGAAGTTGTGATGATGGACCATGTGGTGGTCATTTTTCCAACAAACATATGACATATAAGGTTTTACATTTAGGTTACTATTGTCCTAGCCTATTTAAGAATGCTACCAAATATGTGAGGAGTTTTGATAGTTTTCAAAGGATAGAAAGACCCACAACAACTGATGAAATTCCCTTACGTTCCCAAGTTATGATAGATCCTTTTGAGAAATGGGCCCTTGATTTTGTAGGACCAATTTCACACATGTCTCGTAAGAAGAATTATATTTCGGTTTGTACATATTATGTCACCAAGTGGGTAGAGGAAAGAGCCTTATTTAGGGCTACCGAAAAATATGTCATCGAATTCATTTATGAAGAAATATTTAACCTCTTTGGTGTTCCTCATGATATTGTTACAAACCAGGGAACACAATTCACTTCTAAGATGATGAAGGGATTAACGGAGAAATATGGGATCAAGCATTGTAAGTCTTCTCCATATCACCCATAAGCTAATGGTAAAGTAGAGTCAACAATTTTTTTTTTGGAAACTATCTTAACCAAAATTGTCCAATTACACCATAGGGATTGAGATGATAAACTTCTAGAGGCTTTGTGGGAATATCGTACCACCTGGATAAATACTATTGGGCATACCCCATACAAACTAGTTTATGGAAAACAAGTACTTGTACCAATTGAATTCCAAGGAAGGACTTTCCGTATTGGTACACAATTGGGATTAGACCTAGATGAGGCACAAAAATAATGAGCCCTATAATTGAATGGATTGGATGAGATTAGACAAGATGATATCCAATGGACAATGTTAGTTCAAAACTAGAGGAGCAAGTGGCATGGAAAATTTATTAAGAAGAAACAATTTCAACCTGGTGACTAGGATTTGTTGTTTGATTCCCAATTCAAAACTCTTAAAGGAAAACTTACCACTCGATGGTTGGGTCCTTGTGAGATAGTTACCATGTATGATAATGGAGCTTGTAAGATAAAAACAATTGATGGTGGACAATTCTATTTCGTAGTGAATGGACATCGACTTAAAATTTACCACAGACCCATTTGCAAAGAATATTTTCTATAGGTCATGTCAACCAACAAGGCATTGGCCTTATTGGATGGGGAATTATCTTCTCCCTCCCTCTGTTCTTGAAACTTTTTCTAAATTCTGATTGTACATATGCAAATAATTTAAAGTGTGTTTTTGCTGATAAACAATTTTAGAGATCTCTATAGGTATTTATTTCACCAAAAGTGGACAACTTCAAGGAAACAAAAAGGGAAGTAATTTACATCGGAAAAAGATGTTGCTATATTTGAACTCTCTCGTCTACTTAAGCATCAATTGAATAATGACTTTTTATTATGCTTAGAAATTGCTTGTTGTGAATTAGCTACTTTTACAAGATTTCTATCTTCCGTTCTTTCAAGGAATCTTTAATGAAATTTTATCATAACGCCCACCACTAGAGGATATAAGGAAGTGACACCTTGTCTTATCAAACCTAGAGGTTACCCGTACAATTTCACCGATAACCTTGAGTGGGTGAGTAAAGTATCTTTATGAAAGAGTAGCAAGAAGGTTTGATTAGCAGTTAGCCATGGAAGCATCAATATAAATTTTAAAAAAAAGAAGAAAGCAAGTAGGGCCTGAAGATACCTTTATGCTCTTTTCCAATGGTACCATCCACTACACACTAAAAATGGGTGATTATACCATATCTTTAGATAGGATACGTCCACTTAAGTATCCCTTAAATTAGGAAAATCTATAAAGAATACATAAAGAAGAGTCATCCTCTAACTTAAATACCATGCCAGCCCTAAATAAAAAAATTCAGATTCACCTCCCCATATTCTTGGAAAAAACAATCTTTATTCAAAAATCTTAAAATATGGTCGACCAATATCTGTTGTAAAAGGGTGTAAGAGGCTAAATCGTCAGGATAATGAATAGTTATGCTAGCAGTGAGTACCGAATTATGGTATGACTAAGTAAACCCATCGGATTATTGAACAATCTTGCTGGCAGTGGGGCATTCTACCTAGTGGGGGTGATGATCTAACAAACAGTAAATAAAATTCCTAAATCTTAAAACTTGTCCTAATGTACGAAATTACTTGTAGGAAAAGATGAAAAGAAGTATGCATGGTTAAGCAAAGGTAAATGAACTCCATCACTTTCCATTAGGATCTAACTTTAAGACAATCCTAAGACTCTCTCACCTACCTCTTCTTAACTATATGTAGGATGTTTTGTCCTACAGGTGTGGCCATATTTTAACCGTCTTATCAGACTAATGTGTGAAATTTATCTCTACACTTGGAAAACTGTAAATCTTAGGCTATTGGGAGAATTGAATGGTTCCCTATATCTTTGATTGTGAGGTGTCGCAATACTTAGGAGTGGAGGATGGATTTCCTGAGATGACAAATAAGAACTTCCATCTATAAAACAATCCATTAGAAGAGGAAGTAGAATCTCTGTAAAAAATTGTCATATTGTTCTAACGATATCTTGAGCTATTATATCAATAACTATTTGTATTGGTATGCTAAATTCTATATTGTTGACATCATTGTGTGTGTTATAAGATTGTTGTTCATTTTTATCTTTATACAATGGAAGACTACTTAATTGGTTCCTTGTGACTATTACATATCAATAACAAACTATTAAATGTTCACTATCATCTATAATACATGCCTATGAAAAGAGGAACACATTGTTTTATATTATTACAAATCGATGATAAGCAAATCAACAATGGATAATCCTATTAACACTCATCATATCCATGCTCCATGCTCCTGTTCACCATGACTTCCATAAAGTTTCCAAGATGAGTGCTATGGGTGAACGTCCATTATGATGGGGATAATTTCCACTTACATAGGAGCACCAGATGAAGTTATATCAAGAGGTCCAGATGGAGTGCCATCTAGAAGACCGGATGAAGTGCATTATGGAGGATCATGTTAGGTATGCATATACTGAAAATGATTATGATTGCATGCAGGAATGATCGTTTGAATTAATTACACCCATTGCAATGGGATGTATTGAATGACATATTTTTCAAAATTCATGTTGGTAATTGAATTAAACTTTTAAATGCATTTTTATGATAAAATGTCCAAGTCGAACACTTGGACATTGATATAATTCTAACATGATTTTGTTTGCCTCCAAAGTACACACCATTCAAAATTAAAACACAGTGAAATTATGGTCACACATGGCGATCACGTATGATAAATTCGCCAATGAATTCAACCGCTTCCACCACAATTTCATTAAAAACTGGGTACTCTACCCCAATTGCCATTTTTCTCATCCTCTATTTGTTGTTTTGCACTCACTCTCTTCCTGATTCTTTCTCCTACTCATTCCTCTCTTTGTAACCATGCCCAACCACTATGAACCCTTATTGGCACAGGGGCAGACCCAAGGTTTATCTCCAAGAGAGCACCAACAAGACCTAACTATTGGCCCTTTCGGCAACACCTGCGAAGCATATGCATCCTCACTCGAAGTAGTTATGGGGGGGTTGCAGGATAGAGATGTCTACAACCAAAGGGAACACCAAGTGGATCTAATACAAGAGCAATGCAACATTTATATATCACTTACCAGTCCAGATCTACTCCGCACAACTATTTATCATATCTAACACAATAATGAAAATAGAAGTATATCAAATGACAAAGAACATAGCATCAATCACACACACAACAAAAGATATACATGGTTCATCCTCTTTCTAGGGATACGTCCAAAGAACTGTGCTTTATAATATATTAAGATTAAGCATATAGTTCTTGTCTGTGCTCTTAGCTAGAAAATCTTCTTTCTTCTCCTTTTCTTTCTCTCCCCTTCCTGCACACCAAGTTGCAGGACTGATCTTTGCACCCAGCTAAATATCTTACAATACCATAAGGCTCTATACTCAACACTTCTCTCTCACTCAATAGTACTCAGTCGATCACACAATAGTAATGAATCCTCAATAAACTTAGTACCAACCCATCCGAGGTCCTTTAGACTTCTATTTATACATTACAATACCTCACCGACAACCTTAGGTCGAGACCAAAGTGTCAAAACACTAGATACAAAAACCCTAGGTGTCTAAAACCCTAGGTCAACTTGACCTGCGTTTTCAGGGCTTCGCCAACCTGTCTTTCCTTCCTTCTCGCGCGATGCTCCAAAGTATCCAACAATGGATTTTCGCACTTGTTGAATTGTCCACAATCCATCTTCCTTGTTGATCTCTCATCCTCAATCTCCACATCCAATGCCTTTCTTTCTATTTCTTCACTTCATCTTTTCTACTATTTTTCTCACTTCGACCCAGTAACAACCACTGTGACTTCTGCGTAGTTCGCATTTTGCCTTTTCTTCCTTGATCTTTTCTTGCTTCCATAAACAAGGGCCAACAAGCCCCCAAAACTCACTTGTGACTTCTCCCGAGGCACTTCGGATATAATCCCTCTGCTTTGCTTCGTCTTCAGACTGAGCAGGGCATCCTTTGCTTCTAGCTCTATTCCTCCCTTCCTTCCTTGTGCAGATTGTCTTTGTTGTGTCTGGCACCCAGTTTCAACTGCACCTGGTACCTAGATCCTTTTCCTCGTGCTTTTACTGAGAGTTGCAAGGTAGCTGGTTGTCATAATATAATTTCAACTATATCCCATTCACCAAACCTTCCTTCCATTCTCCATTCAAAGTCTTCACCTGCACAACTCCTCCTTCTATAACATAGGCAACCTCATATGGCCCAAGCCAATGCATTCTGAACTTCCTAGGATGCTTCATGAACTTACTGTCATATACCAGTACCATATTGCCTTGCTTAAATACCTTATTCTTGAAATGTCTGTCATGTTAGGCCTTCTCTCTTTCCTTATGAACCTACTGGTGAAATCCTACAATGAATCGGTCTTCTTCCAGTTCGACCAACTGCGCAAGCCTCTCTCGAGAAATGCCAATGTCATCCATATTGGTAAAGGCAACGATTCTTAGGCTTGGTACCAAATATTCCACTGGGACAATGACTTCAAGAACATACACCAACTTGAAGGGGGTCTACATGGTCTGTTTCTTACAAGTGGTTCTATAGGCCCATAATACTGCTGGTATTCTTAAATCTGAGTCATCCCTGTTCACACTGGAAATCTTCGTTAGCGCTGTCTCCAAGATCTTGTTGAATGTTTCAACTGTCCCATTCGCTTGTGGATGGTAAGGTGTGTTTTTCTGATGATGAACTGCAAATTCCTCAGTCAAGGCTTCAATTTTCTTATGGATGCAATGTGTGCATTGATCGCTCATAAGGATCTTCGGGCATCCAAATCTGGTTATGATGTCATCAAATATGAAGTACGCAACTATATTGGAACTACAGTCCTTAACTTATCTTTCTTTGGCCCATCTGGTCAAGTACTCTATCTCAGTGATTATGTACCTTCCTCCTGTGTGCTTCCCGGGTGGGTTAATAGGTCCCACAAAGTCAATGGCCCATTTCTCAAATGCTTGTAGGGTCAGTTGTGGTGCTAACGACATTTCATCTATTATGGATGGTTTCCTGACTCTTTGGCATACATCGTAGGCTCTGTAATAGTCCTTAGCATATTTGTGTAAAGTAGGCCAACAAAGGCCAACTCTAAGAACCTTTTGCGTAGTTTCTTTCCCTACGTAGTGTCCTCCGGTGATGCCTTCATGAGCTTTGATGAGGATCAATGGTCGCTCGGCTTCCATAACACACCTCCTCAATATCTCATCAGGTCCATTCTTGTATAGTTGTCCATCTATAAGTCAAAAGTCTACAACATGCACTACTAGCTATTTCTTATGGGTGATTGTATATGCACTAGGTGCCATTCCTTTTGACAAGAACTGGACTATTTCTGCAAAGTGGTCATTAATCTTTCTAATGGCTTGCAACTGTGCATCCGACATTGTATCCTCAAAACTAGTAGGCTCTTCTCCATGTTCCAACCTTGACAAGTGGTTGAGACCTTTGCTCATTCTTCCTGGCTTAACCACGATCTCAAAATCATATTCCTGAAATAGATGAAGCCATCTGCATATTCTCCCTCCCAACACTGGCTTGTTGACTAGGTATTTCAGCATAGAGTAATTAGTAAACATTTTAAAGTGTCCTCCTAGCAAGTAGTGGCGAAACTTCTACAATGAATATACTATGGCTAACCCTTCTCTCTTAATGGTGGTGCAATTAATCTCTGATGTGGATAGTTTCCTGCTAGGAAAGGCTAACGGGTGGTCGATGTCTCATGTTCCTGGTTGTGCTAACACAACTCCTAATGCAATAGAATATGCATCAACATGCATGTGAAATTCCTTGCTCCAATCTAGGAAAACCATAATAGAAGCAGTAACCATTTTCTATTTCAGTGTGTCGAAGCTATGCTAGAATTCTTCGTCCCAGTAAAATTAACAGTCTTTCCTCAAATGATTCTCCATGGGTGTTGTAATCTAGGAATATCCTTTAATGAACTTCCTATAATATCCAGTGTGTCCCAGCGTAGTGTGCAACTGTTTGAATGAAGTAGGAGGGGGTAGATCAACTATGATGGGAATTTTAGATGGATCTACCAGGAATCCCTGCTTGCATACAATATGGCCTAACAACACTCCAAATGGTGAAAATAAATTGCAATTATTCAGGTTTAAGGAAATCTGACACTTCCTGCACTTGTCCAACATTAGACTTAAACATTTGATATGATTTTTCAATAAACTAAAGAAAATCCAATCATCAAAGTATGCTTCTAGAAACTTTTGTAGAAACTCCTTGAATGCTTCAACAACCACCCTGGAAAAGATGGTTGTGTAATTCTTCAATCCAAACAACATTACTATATCTTGGTAGGATCCCCATTTTTTGGCAAACGTGGTCTTATGGTGATATTCCTTGGAAATTCGAATCTGATGGTATCCTGAAAATCCATTTGTAAAACAATATACCTCCTAGCCTCCTACATTATCTAACACTTCGTCAGTGAAAGGCTTAGGGAAGGGGTCATGCAAACAGACATCGCTCAGCTTCCTGAGATCTACGCAGATCCTAATCTCTCTTGTATTCTTGTATTGTACCACCATAGGGCTAATCCATTCTGATTCCTCGACTGGTTCTATAATCCATGCTTCCAACATTCTGTCAAGCTCAATCTTCACTTTCTCCTTATATTTAGGGTTCAATCTGTAGGGACTCTATTTAACTAGTATTTCATATGGTTTCAAAGGGATAATCATCTCTCCCATAGTCCCTTTAATTCCCTTCATATCAGTGAAATTGATTGGAAACAAGTCCTTATACTCATGTAGCAATTCTTTGATCTTGTCAATAGTCCTAGTATCCCAATAATCTCCAACATTTACAAGATTCGATGTTTGTTCTGTTCCAATATTGACTTTCCTGATCTTGATCGGTTGTTCAATAAATGGTAGCTCAACTCTTGGTCCTTCCAAATATCTCTGGCCTTCTGTTTATGTGATGTTCACCTTCCTAGGATCATCATTTTCATCAATATTGATGTTGTAACAGCCTTGCAGTTTCTAGAGAGGCACAGGCCATTTGTCCTCTTCTTGTTCCAAAAGGAGGCTAGGTGCCTCCTCGAACACTTTCTGTCTTATGACCTGTAATGCTTGATTTACTGTAGGATATTGGCTTTCAAATAAAAAGGTAGTAACAAAGTTCTGAGTCATACCTTCCCAATCTGCAGTGATGAGACACAACTCTTCTTGAACGTACCAATTGATAGGGGTTGTTTCCAGCATCTTAACGAATTTGTGCACCCACTGCTCCTGAGGAATGTTGCTACATGCTTCCTCGTAACTTCGCACATGGTACTTAAGATAGATCTGACCTGTGTATCTAACTTCGTAGCCTTATAATTTTACTGAGAACCGTGTTGTCATCAGAGTACAACATTGTACCCATTCTGTAATGTTTCTTTTGTGTGTCCCCCACCATCTTAGTGGTGTGGATTTCAAGGCCTCATCCATTGCCAACAATCGTTGTTGCGTTGGTACACTTTCTTCAACGTCTGACAAGAAGGTTTCTAAAGGATTCATACCATCAAAGGTGGGTAAGTTACTTACTGTTGTGTTGATATAACATACTTCTCTGGTTAATCTAACACATCTCCCTATAGATATTTCGTACATTTTTTTCTTCTAGTTCTCCAGTGCTTATTCTGAATTTGATGAACATGTGCTATCACTTCGCCAGCTCAAATTTCCATCTACTATAGAATTAATGTAATCATGTTGTCTGGTTGTTAATTTATATATGTTTTCTAGTTCATATGCATGGTCTTCTTCTCTGATGGGCTCTGTGTATCACTGACCTTCATCGGGATCTAAATGTGAAATGACCTTAAGGCCATCTCCTTCAAATGTCATCCATGTTTTCTTTAAATCGACCACAACGGAATTATTGAAATCCCAATCAATTCCTAACAACGCAGGGTAAGGACAGGTATCATCAACTATCTCAATTACCTCGAAGTCTGCAAACACCGTCACTCTGTTGATGTCCATAGGGACATGTTCCAATCTTCCAAAGGGGCTTATACCTTGCTGATTAACCATCCTAAGTATGATAGGGCAATAGATCAATTTAGGTTTTACCATCAGTGCCCAGGTTTGCTTCGTCATGACATTGACCTCTGACTCTAAATCGAGGACCACATAGTCTATATCATACTCTCCAATATGAGCATTCAGGTGTAGTTCCTTGTGTGTCCTTCTCTTCTTGGATAATTGATGTACTTCTTTATTCAGTAAAGGATATACCCTTTCTATCTCATACTGTCTGACCAAATTTTGTAGTTCTTGTATGGATTTCTCATCTTTAATCAACTCCATAAATGTAAACAAGAAATTGACAAGTTTATTTGCCTCTTTTCCATCTTTGGGTGAAGCAGACTGATCAAAAGACAGAGGCATTCCACATTCTCTTACTTTTGGTCATGTGTTTGATGAAAAAACTTGGTCTCCCTTGAATTCTCTTCTTGTCTCCATGAACATTTGTTTTTCTTTATTTGCATCAAAAGTTTGTGTCTTCTCTGCATCTTTCCTAACTCCTGATTCTTTTGTAGTCTTTATTTGGGTCATTCTGTCTTCTCCTATAACAACGCCTCCTGGAGTGATAAAAACAACTCTACGGTATCCTCCACGAGGTTCTGTTTTGATTAATTGTATTTGCAGGTTCTGCTGAGGTCCCCGTCTCTCCTGAAGTTTAGCCAACAATGTTGGACATTCCTCGATAACATGCTTGAAGGAATTACAATAACTGCAAGTGGTACAAGGGTTCTGACAGTCCCTTGCTAAGTGTCCTAGTTGTGCACAGTTATAACAGATTATATGTCCTCTACCTCGACCCATACCTCCTCCTCTTCCTCTTCCTTAGAATCGACCACGAGGGTTGAAGTTTCCTCTCCTAGGTGATTTATATTGCTTATTGTTTCCTTCTTGTTGTACTTCGCATTGAATTTTGTATATATCCCTTGAAGTTTCGTGTGTGGGTTCTTAAGCCCTACAATCCCAATCATCATGCCCCATAGACTTAGAGAACGTGCAATACAAATTTGTGGGTGTCTGAACATATTTTTGCATGTAATAGCATTCACCAGGACGATGTCTATTTCTACATACCTCGCACCAGGGTAGGATAACTTGCTTCAAGGGGCTCAGAGCTCCAGAGGCCAAGTATTCATGGAATAGAGGACAATGTTCCTTGTCATGACCTTCTAATTTGCATCTGACACACCAGATATCTTCTCTTTTGTCTTTTCCCTTGTTTTTTTTCATATCTTCGACCTACATAGACAAATTAGTTAGCTAACTCAAGATTTGACTCATACCTGAGATGGATTCTCCCATAGGGGTTGATTCTAGCTTCATGGTGATCTCTAGCACCTTAGCCTATGAAGCATTCTTTTGTTGCATCAGAGGAAATATAATGTGTGGTAAGAGAGAAACAATGAACCATTGCTTGTTCTTCTCATCTGGGATTTGGAAACTTAGATGGCCTGTCAAGGTCTTAAATCTCTTATTGAACTCATACCGATTCATCTATTCTATGATTGATTTATTTTAGTTATGTAATGCACTATGACTCCGAATTGGGTTACTTGAACTTGGAAATCGACACGTTCTTGATCTCATTCAATGGTTTAGGCTGGGAAATTCCCTTAGCAAACTTCATGTACCAGCCCAGTGCACAGTCTCTGAGGGTAGTACTAAACTGAGCTCATTTGACAGCTTTGTCGGTGATGTTCTTAATACTCCATATGGCTTTGCAGAGAAACCAGTGTTGATCAAGATCTTCAAATTCATCTCTTTTGAAGGTGGGTAACCTCATATCATCTGCCATAGATCTTCCTAGGTTTCCTGACTGAGTGGGTGTTGGGCTACTAGTGATAGTGCTTTGAATGCTCGGTTGACTATGATTACTCTGATTTCTTAACATTGTTGAATCAACAAGAGGAGTAATAATACTTAGTTCAACAATCTGTGCAGTTCTTGAAGCTTCTGGCTCTTCCTGGTGAGGTTCTTTAGATTTCCCTTCCTCTAGCCTAGTGAAATCTGAATGCTCTTCATCTGTCAGATATGCCTCTTCTCCACTATAGAAACCCTTGTCCCCGTAGTTCTTCTTAAATAGGTTTTCAAGAGAAACTTCTCTAAAAACTCTCCCACTGCACATATGTCTAGCCTCTATGTCGTTGTCGTTGTCTGAGTTCTTGAACATTAGATATTCAATCCAATAGAATACTATATCTTCAAGATGTTCATCTCATGTAATAACATCTTGATCTTCAACTTTAGAAAATGTAAAAATTTTCCTCTAGGTCCCTTAAAGAAGTATCTCTCTGCTTGGCTATACGATTATACTCTGTCAACAAAAAACTCAATGATATACCCTTCGATGGTACTATCAAACCAGTGATCTACCGCTCGTGACACGACATTGTCAACTCTCTTGACCTTCTTGATCAGAGTCGATGTCCAAACCACATGAGGTCTAGATATGAACTCAAAATGGGTATCTTCTAACCTAGATAACCACTCATATAACTCCTTATGGATCCGTCCAAAGAAAATCTCGTGTATATCAATAACGATATACCTTCCTAACCAGTCTTCTATGCTAAGATTAGGTTTCTTGTTTTGGGATTTAGCGAAGTACTTTTCTTGATCCTCTATCCACCTTTGAATATTTGTCTTCGATGGAAACCACCTTGACATTCCCTCAAGAAGATTCTTTTTCGAGCAACGAAACCATTTGTTGGCACAGGGGCAGACCCAGGGTTCATCTCTAAGAGGGAACCAACAATCCCTAACTATTGTCCCTTTCGACAACACCTGTGAAGAAAATGTAGTCTGACCCGAAGTAGCTATGGGGGGCTTGCAGGAGAGAGATGTCTACAACCAAAGGGAACACCAAGTGGATCTAATACAAGAGCAATGGAACATTTATATATCACTTACCAGTCCATATCTACTCCATACAACTATTTATCAGATCTAGCATAGTAATGCAAATAGAAGTATATCAAATGACAAATAACAAAGCATCAATCACACAAACAACACAAGATATACGTGGTTCACCCTCTTTGTAGGGCTATGTCCATATAACTGTTCTTTATAATATATTAAGATGAATAATACATTTTTTTTCTGCGTTCTTAACTAAAAGATCTTCTTTCTTCTCCTTTTCTTTCTTTCCCCTTCCTACACACCCTGTGCCACACCCAACTGAATATCTTACAATACCATAAGGCTCTACACTCAACACTTATCTCTCACACAATAGTACTCAATCAAACACAAAATTGCAATGAATCCTCAATCAACTTAGTACCAACCCATCCCAGGTCCTTTAGACCTCTATTTATACATTACAATAGCTCACCAATAGCCTTAGTTTGAGACCAAAGTGTCAAAACCATAGATACAAAAACCCTAGGTCAACTTGACCTACATTTTTAGGGCTTCGCCAACCTGTCTTTCATTCCTTCTCGTGTGGTGCTCAAAAGTATCCAACGATGGATTTTTCCACTTATTGAATTGTCCATGATCCATCTTCCTTGTTGATCTGTCATACTCGATCTCCACGTCCAATGCCTTGCTTTCTCTTACTTCGCTCCATCTTTTGTACTCTTTTGCTCACTTTGACCTAGTAACAGTCACTGTGTCTTTTGCACAGTTCACAATTTTCCTTTTCTTTCTTGATCTTTTCTTGCGTCCATAACCAAGGGCCAACAACCATCCTCCTACACTGAGCTACTGGACATTCTAGAATTCACAAAGTGTAGAGAGATCTTCCTTCGCGCAGGTTGGGGACCATTCTTGGCCAATATGCAGGGCCACGATGACGGTGTATCACTACAATTCACTCTTGGGTTCAATGGGATACTGGATCGCGTAGGGTCTCTGGTCTTCTTGGTCTGTGAGGAATCTATTTCCTCAGCCATGAAATTTCCATGGGCTGGGAATCGATGGTTCAAACACCATCAATTTCCATGTCCAACGTATAATAGAGTGTTCAAGATTGAATTTCAAAATGTTTCTGCAGCCAAAGGGTACTCAAAAGAATGGATTAAATACTAATTGATTAACCCACTGATCATAATTACCAGGCTCATCACTTGTGAAGGTAGGTACTATGTTTTTAAATCTTGTCATTTTCATCTATTAGCCAATTTTTCAACTCTATAAACCCCTGACTTTTCTTTTCTACTTCCTAAAAAGCCTCGAAATAATGTCTTCCCAAGTCTGTAAAAATTTGGTCAATCCTCACAACAGTTTGTTCCACCATGGCCTCATTAAATTTCTTGTTGTATCTGAATTGACAAAACAGAGAAAGACATGGGACAATTTCCTCTATCAATTCTCAAATACCAATTTCATAGTTAAGACAATAAAGAGATCAGTTGATTCAGAGGTTGTCACCCTACCTAAGCCTCATTCTCCAAAAATTCCAAACCTTCCAACTCAAATTCTTTCAATGTTTGATAAAAAAGGCCAAGAAAATTATTGATTCCCCTGTAGCCTTGTATCGTAAGAAAATAAAAAATCTTGTTGATAATTCCCCATTGCCTTCAACAACTATTGATTCTCAACCTAAGAAGCTACAAGATGCATTCCATCAATATTTTCCTTCGATTCCTACAAAGAGGACAGGAGATAATCGATTCAAAGGGGAATCCTTTCGAAGAAGAAACCGAAGTATGAGTGGCAAGCCCAATATAAAACCTCCATGCACTTCGGATCCTATTCAAATGTCTTCCGATCATGAGAGCCCCCATAAAAGACTCAAAGAAATTTCTGCAGAGGATTCTAAGCCCGATAAAGAGGTCAAGTCTGAGCGTATTACACCAAGTATCCCTCACAAAAAACTATTACTCCTTCCTCCCAGATGCCTACACTGTCTTCTAAAGTTGATATACCTTCTACATCCATCAAGGAACCCAAGACTTCTTCTCTTGAGCCATCTGATCACACCCCAGTTATTGAGAAATTGCAACAAGAAAATTCTTAGTTGCTTCAACAATTGGCAGAATGAAAAACTATGGATAGGCATTTTCATCATGACAATGTTGTCCTACATGAAAAAGTGAACTCTCTTTAGCAATTGGTTGATCATATGACCACCACCAATCACAGTATCTGGATGCAATTGAAACATCGTAAAAGGACTAAGACAAATTCCCCAGGACAAGAGGGAGAAGCTTCTAAATCCAATCCACCCCCTCCTTCACGAGTATAGTTATGTCAGGTGATCCATTTTTGTTTGGAGAGGGACCTGCAAATCCTAAGGTGTGGGAGAAATGTTGGTTTCGTGTTTTGAATTTTTTTTCAATAACCAAATCCTTTTTGTATGTGACAATTATATATTCTATGATCTTATTTATCCATTTTAAAGGTATTATCTAGATTTATACATTAATTCTCGATGGAATCGCACAATTTATGTATAATCATTGCTTTTGCAATGGTTTTACGATTAATTCATCTCAGTTAATTGATTATGAATATCTAATGTTCTGGTTTTCTTGCAACACATTGAAATAATGATTCGATCCTCCATCCAGTCCCTCGTCCGACACTCCATCCAACACTTGATCCATCACTCCATTCGGCACTCGATCCACCACTCAGAGAGCACAGGAGCTGGAGGTTAGCACATCGACGAACTTTGATGGAAGAATCAGAGATATGGGTTTTATTCCCACTTGTGCTCTCCAACTATGGATCTCGACGCATCTACAATTGGGTAGTTGCAGCGGCCGCTCAGTGGAGAGAACATGACTGTTAAGGAATATGCTTCTGTTAAAATGAATTTAATGAAATTCTTGTTTTGAGAGAGAATCGACCCTTCCAGTGGTTGACATATAAAGCTCTATAATAATCTATAAATATCACTTTCTATGCCATGAAGAGGACATGAATTTTATTATTTACACAAACATTATCTCCATTTTGTTGTATAGTCTATTTTTATGATCAAATCCAATGTTGTGTTATCTTAAGTGACTGTGTTTTCCTATTGAAGTATTTCCATGACCTTCTGGGGGTCCCATAGGTAGTCTGGGTGATCGTTTATACCAATATATATTTGTATTTATATAGTTTCCTCTAATACTTTTTAGATTTTGAAATTTCTTATTTAATGTGTATATCTTTTAATTTCAAATTGCTTGCTCAATGTGTGTATCTTTTTATTTTAAGATCGCTTTTCTAATTAACCTCCCTGTATATCTTCTCTTATTTGAAGATCACTTTCTAGATTGTGTATGTCACAGAGTACGTGTGGAATTCCATGGTTGTGTGTTGATATTTAGACTCCTAACATTTTGTTTACATGTTGTAGAAGTTGTCTAATTATATTGTCCTGTCTTTTTCTCCCTGGTTGTAAATTACTCTGCAGAGTACTAATTTAGATAGTTTTTATTTATCAAGTTGTAATTTCAAATACTCTCTCCAGGTTTTCTTATTTGCTAATTTTTCTTTTATCATCAAAATTATAGGATAGAAATGAATTTTGAATTATGATCTCTAGTAGCATCCTAGTTGATTTTGAGTATGATCTTTAATGGTATGTTAGCTAACTTTAGGTTATGATTTTTAATGAAATCCCATTTATGAATTTGAGTTATGATTTCTAATTAGCATCAATCAAGAGTTTGTAGGTTTGCACAAAGTATTTTCATTGTCATATTAGTTATGGATTTGAATTAAGATTTTTGATTAAGTGATAATTATGAGATTATAACTTTGCTTGAGTTAGTGATTTTGAGCTGAGTATTTTCCAGCAGCTGTGTGATAGAGTGAATGATTAGTGTTGAATCCCTTCTACACAATGTTTACAGATCATATGGATTCCAAGAAGATTTAGTATTTCTTTTATGATGACAAAACTTTCTATAGACTACCTTATCCATACTTTACATTTCTCTGTAGAAGTTAGCATTCAATTAATTCCACTTGAACTATGATTAGTAGTTAGATGTCATCGTGATGTCATTCACCAATGAAGACACAATCATCACATTTGAATACTGTCATAACACTCTTTCTTTTAGTTAAGTAGATTAATGTTTTTTCTTTGTGAGATAGAAATAGTTGTGAGTTTTTACTTTAAGAATAGAGTTTTTATAGATTAATTGCTTACTTCCTTACTTGCTTGTTCATTCAGAGGTAAATAGATCAAATAATTAAGAAATAGATTACTTTTTATTTTCTTATTCAAAGAGAGATTGAATAGATTAAATAGCTTTGAAATAGATTACATGTTATTTGCTTATTTAGAGATAGATTAAAGAGTCCATAGTTGTACATTATTTAAGGCTACTTAGGTCAAATAGTTCATAGTTCTAGAATTTCTTGAAGCTCATTAATTGAAGGTTGATTTACATAGAATTTGTTGTTTAAATATATTTTAACAGTCATCTCTTTAAAAAGTAGAATTATAAATTAAAAAGAGTGATGATCCCTAGGGTAAACTATCTCCTTAGCTAGACAATCTTTCCATTAGCTTTTCTTTCTTCCTTGGCTCATATTGTGCCATGACTCTAAGTTTACTTACCTCGGGTTGACAATTTAATTGAGGGATTTAGTACATATAGAATACCCATCATTTTTGGTGTCGTTGTGGGGGAGTTGTATTAAGGTAGAAAATAGTCAAGAAGTAGATCATTTCTAAACATTAGAACTAGTTCTGTGGAGGGGGAACGTTAAGACGAGAGGTAAGAAATTGCACAAAGGTTATAGCAGGTTCCCCAAAACCTAATGGTAGTTTTTATTTTTTATTTATTTCATGAACAAACCTAGGGACTCAAAGGGAAGTTGTCCATGCCATCAATAAATTCCACCATTATATCACAGGATACAAGGTATTTGTATATATAGATCACTCTGCCATTAGATTTATCATGAATAAACCCATCACCAATGATCAACTAACTAGGTGGATCTTTTTATTACAAGAGTTCAATATCACCATCCTTGGTCGACCTGGAAAAGAGAACTTAGTAGATGATTTTATTTCACGCATTAATCATGAGCATGATAATATTCTCGTTGATGATATTTTTCCATATGAGTGATCTGGATTTTATAAGAAGAACGAAATGAATACAGATTATTAAAAGATTCTTAACATAGAATAACAGAGATACAGTAAAACTAATTTTCCATTCAATAAGGAAATAAGTTGAAACTGTCAAATACAACAAAAAACAAGCTTGTTGGAATGGTGGCAGCTTATCTCTGAGAAGAGATGTGACGACTACAATCATTTGCAAGAAGATCCTTACAATGAGGCTCTAAAGGCATTTTTACAATAAAAAGGAATGTTAAAAAACCTAGACATCCAAAAACCTAACCCTAGGAGATGAAGCACCAAAAGTCATGTGGGCCCCCTTTGGGTAAGTTAGTACATCAACTTCCTGGTGTCGTAACTTTTGCATACGATGTCCATTTTAGGCGCATGATAGCCCATTGGAAAGGTATCATTGAGGATATTAATTTTGGAGGATAAATCAAAGACTTTAGATATCATTCAGAATATTTATCCCGAAAAACCTTCATTTAGGACCTCAAAATGGCCTGGGAAGTTAAAAACTACTAAAAATATTAAATTGCTAAAATTGCCAGAAAATTATTTTGAGGGAGTTGGAAAAGGTGGGTGGACACTAATATTCACCTAGATCGATCCTCCCTCCTTAGGAATAAATGGTCTCCATTGCATTGAGTTCTCCCATCATATGAGGAAATTTCTCTTGAATTTGGCCCCAGGTGAGCCACTTGCCTTGGTGTAGGAGCTTCCCTACTTTGATGACTCGATAAAGATGGATCCTTTGCTGTCGAGTGCCCTTGATATGTGTTTCCACAATATAATCACTAGATTCCTGTTGCATGTAGTTAGGGATAATATCTGTTGGTTTCAACTGGTATGTTATCTCTGAGGTGTCCAATAATGGTGGAAAATATGGCCGAAGGAGAGACAACTTGAAGACTGGGTGCAGGCCAAGGAAAAGAGGAATGTCTAGCTCAAAATCATTGTCACCCATAACCTTGGTGATGGTATATCGCCCATAATGAAGTGGTAGAAGATTTCGATGGGGCCCTGTAAGGCGTTATTTTTGCAAGTGCAACCAAACTTTGTCTCCCACCTAAAACTTATGTCACACCTGATGTTGATCATGGTGCTGCTTGTAATTGTCATTAGACTTATGTAGAATATCTTGAACTTGTTGGTGGATGTGCTGGATCCTCTCAATGAAATGATTGGATTTGTCAGCTCCTAGTGGAGCAGGGGATGAGACAGCCGAGATGGTCACCATGGGGTAGTGCAACATCCATGGGGCCCAATGGTTGGAATCTCAACCCCACCTGAAAGGGGTTGTGAATATTTAAGCTATGCAGGGATCTATTGTAGCTATGTTGGACATAAGGAAGACTCTCATCCAATGTGTAAGGTTTTTTTGAATTTTACATGCGCGGGATATGTACGGTCATCTGATTGATGACCTCAGTTAGGCAGTGCAGGACCTGATATATTTGTGAACATCCTATCAAATTTTTGGCCAATAGAAATGTTTTTGTAGCAATGTCACTTTGTTTTCAAATCCAAAGTGTCTTTCCACCCAATTGTAGTGAGCTTCGCGCAGTCGCTTGATGGAATGTAGAGATGGCCCAAATGAAAAAACAACCCATCTTGAAGATGGAAATTAGAGACCACTGAGTTGGCGCCCAACATTTGGTAGGTGGTGAAGAAGTTAGGGTCTTTCTCATAGAGGTGGGGCCATTCGAAGGTCTCATGGATGCAAGAGTCTAGCATCGTGGTGACTCTCGTGACTAGAGGTTGAACAAGAAAGTCAATAACTAGGTTGGTAATTCTTGTTTTATACTTGATGTTGAGGTGGAACTGTTGTAAGTATGTGGACCACTTATGATGGTAGTCATTATGCAATTTTCCTTGGGTCTGCATGAACTATAGTGGCTTGTGATCAGTGTGGATGATTATCTCCTTCCCAAGAATGTAATGTCTCCACTGGTGGAAGGATTTCACAATGGAGTGCA
This sequence comes from Picea glauca, assembly GCA_000966675.3. Lineage (NCBI taxonomy): Eukaryota > Viridiplantae > Streptophyta > Pinopsida > Pinales > Pinaceae > Picea > Picea glauca. The sequence goes on from JZKD02S1397064.1 coordinate 324,117, forward strand.
TTTATTTGTCATAAGTAGGGTACTTATGGACAACATATGATAGTGTATCACTATGATATTCCACGGGGTGGTCGTATTGAGTGAGAATGGTGACCACAACATATTTTGAAGAATTTGTCTCGATATCAAATGGTTGTTGCAGGTCCGGTAATGAAAGTACTCAAGATGAGAACAAATGCTTCTTCAAGTCATCTAAGGCTTATTTTTGGGACAGACCCCACACAATTTTTTCCTTACCACCACCCTTGGTTACTTGGCTGAGGGCCCATGCAATATGAGAGAACCCCAACACGAACCTGTGATAGAAATTGGTGAGGCCCAAGAAGATCTAAAGTTCAGTGAGTGTGGTTGTGGTTGTCCATTCAAGGATGACTTGGATCTTGGCTAGATCCACATGCACACCATGTCGATCAACTATCTAGCCTAAGTAATGGACTCTTTCCATGTCAAAGGAGAATTTTTCCAAGTTTTTATATAGTTTGTGTTGTCGTAGGGTTTGCAAAACTTGTTGAATATGATGCAAGTGTTCCACCCAAGTCTTGCTGTAGATGAGAATGTCACCTAGATACACCACTAAAAAATTATTGGTGAAAGGTCATAGGATATCTTCCATCGTCCTCATAAAAAAATTTGGACAATTTGTCAAAGAAAAGGGCATGACCAGCCATTCAAAAATATCTTCTTTTGACTTGAAGGTGGTATTCCATACATATGTATATTCTATTGGGACTTGGTGGTAGCCATAATTCAGATCAATCTTACTGAATTATTTGTCCCCCATGAGCTGATCAAGGAGGTCGTCGATTTCGGGAATCGGGTACTGGTTTCAGATTGTGATTTTATTTAGAGCCTGGTAATCAATGCATAGTCGCTAGGTCCCATCTTTCTTCTGCACCATCACGATTAGGCTCCCGCAAGGCAATGCGATGGGACGTATGTTACCCTTGTGGAGAAGTTCTTGGATCTGCCTCTTTATATCCTCGTTTTCTAACATAGAGCGGCGATAGACTAGCCCATTAGTCTATCGCTGCTCTATGTTAGAAAACGAGGAGTGCACCTGGGGTCATATTGATGGGATGCTTGACCTAGCATTGTAGAGGTACCCTGATAGGAGAGGAGAATATATTTTAGTATTCTTCCATGACCTTATCCACTTTCTTCTGTTGTGTTAAGAGATTGGCCACAAAGGCCCTGGATGTGGCTACGATCTTTTTTTCACTCTAAGAGCGAATTAGGAAGAAGAAAAATTTCCCCGTCTGAGAGATGAACTTCCTGCGTTGCTTGACAGATATCAAGGAAATATCTCTAGGAGGGACTAGCTCAAGTATCCTATATAATTTCCTATTCCAAATAATAGTAACATTACGAGACCTAGAATCATATACAACATGAAGTTTCCATAAATAAGGTTGGCTCAAAATAAAATTACAAAAATAAAGAGGAGAAACATCACACAATGACTCATCTTTCAAGGTCTTGATGTCGTATGACAGTCGACACTGTTGGCTGATGCGGAGATCGCTTCCTTGGCGGAGCCATCCAATGGTTTAGCATTATGGGTGCAATGTTGTCGACAATGCCAACCCCTTGATGACCTCTGCTGAGATAAGGTTTATTTTGCTACCTCTATCAACGATGAAGTGTAGTGGGGTTCCTTTTACCCACATTTGTGAATGAAAGAGGTGCTCGCCTTTGTCTAGCTCATCTGGTCCACTAGGATGGATCTTGGTGGTAACAATGGTGGCACTGGGTTTTGCGTCAATGATCTATCTTCCCATTACCGGTTCTGACTTAGAGTCAGAACCCGCATCTGATTCATAGGCTTTCATTTTGGCCACCAATGACTTCTTTGAGTGACATTCAACAGTTTTATGCCAAGGGATTTTATGGAAGTCGCACCACTTCCCAGTATCTTTCTTTGTCTTTTCGGTGTCCTTCTTTGCTTGCGGCTTGGACTGGTTGTCTTGATACTATCCATATTTTCTCTATCCTTTTTTATGTGGGTTGGGGCCACCCCTTCTTGTCTTTTTCTATGAGGGGTTCCCCGGCCCAAATTGCCATGTATTTTGTTTGCGATTCTACTCGATTTTGACATCATATCAGTAGGCCGCACCCAAGGACGAGATGTCTAGAAATTCCATTTTGGTCTGTATGTATCTATGTAGAGAACCACCATACTTGAGCAGTAGATGTTGCTCTAAATATTTGATACCCATCTTGGTGCACAAGGTATGGAAGATATTTGTGAACTGTGGCATTGTTTGGTCTCTTTCTTGCCACAGTGTGGTCCATTTGGTATACAAGTCCTCATAACTTCTGACAGGGTAGTATTGTTCCTTAATAACATACCTAAAGGATTCCCAGGTGGTCATGACTATAAATAATGAGGGTTTCTCTATTTCTTTTTTCTCATAGAAAGTTTCCCACCGATATTTAACATGGGGAACGACTTTAAGGAGTGCAAAAGTAATCTTTTCTCTATACAAAAATTTATGGACTGAAAAATGCCCTTCTAGTAGATTGAACCACCTGTCTACAACATATGTTTCTATATGTCCTTAAAATGTAGGAATATCGAAGTTTATTTGTACCTTGAAGGGGGAACCACCTCCGCTCGAGGAAGACACATCTCCTGTTGGTAGCCGCCAAAGGATTTGTGCAAAACTATCCATCATCTCCTTCCTCAGTTGTGTGAGGGCTTCCTCAAGAAACATTTTGAAAGGATCTAATGTCCCATCATATTTATTTTATCCTTCCATGAGAGGTCACTTGGGTGTGCAATATATTCTATCGTGAAGAGAAACAAACTTGAGACTCAATTCTTTGTACCCTGACCTCGTTGGGTGTTGATACTGAGAGGGGGGTGAATCAGTATCAAGTACAATTTAAAAACCTTTT
>JZKD02S1397064.1:344084-366383 GCA_000966675.3 Picea glauca
GCTTAGATAGATTCAAAAGAAATTCAGTGTCCATGATAAGCACTTTTCTGTCTAGGGTTAAGGTCAAGCCTTAGAGGTCGATCTACTTGTCCGCAGGCAGATTTTCCTACAACAACGATGCGATTGAGGACCTAAAAATCCATGGATGGGATGTTTTCCTTAAGAAATTTGAGGGTTATAATATTCAAGTGGATAAAGATTTTGTGCAAACCTTCGATGGTTGGAGAGATAAAATTGGGGACACAGAATTAGAATTGACCGAGGGGTTTGTGAGAAAAGCAATAGGGCTTCCATCAAAGCGTGAAAAATGGTTCAAAAACAACTGAATTGAAGGATTCTCGTGGAGTCTGTTTATGAAATCCTGAAAGATCAACTTCTCTAAGAAAGGTATTTCTATCTCCTTGGTAAAACCTAGATGGCATAGTTTGTTGTTAGTTCTCAAGGAATTTGTGACATGAGAAGGTAGATACACATTGGTCTTCCTCTACCATATCTATTTACTCATGCATTTCATTGGTTTCAATTTAGATATGCCATTTTACTTGTTGAGAAGCCTCTATAAGATGTCCAAACGATATAAAAGACAGGGTGTTGATTCAAGCTTGTTCCATCACGGATTGGTTACGATATTTTTGTTGTATCACATGTCGATTGTAGGTGACTGTTGGGAAATTTTTTTTATGAGGAATGGTTTTTGTCATGATCCAAATCTTCAATCATCTGATCCAAATTGGCTCTTCAGGACTCCGTTGGCCCCACAATCATTTTATACTGGCCCCTTTTTCTCCTAGGCGCAGGTCCTATGAGAACCTGTGGATCCTGCTAAGCCCTTGTTCTCTTCTGACAATTTGAGTGATGGGCTCTAGTTTCCTATGCTAGGCCTCTTATTCTCCACATGAACCCGGGCTATGACCTCAGGCCAATCCTCTTCACAACTCCATGCTTCAGAGATTTTGCGAACAACTAACTCTCTTTTTCCCGATCTACAAATCGACGAATTTACCTAGGACCCGATCTGCAATGCACATCTCTCGCACGACCAACGAATGTGATCAGCTTCAGACTGCATCCTTCGAGAGTTCCTCCACATTGATATAATATTTCTTCAAGAGTACCTTTCCTCTGAAACACGTGAATCACTACCACATGTCCTTCTAGATCCAGTGGTCCAGAAACAATTCTCTCTTAGTGACTTTGTGAAGATTCCTCTTTGCACCACACAAATTCTTTCAAAGTTCCTTCTCGCAAACTCTCGAATTTGCTTCCACCTATCAACCTGGATGATGGATGGGCCTGAATAGCTTCGGAACTTTGGGACTTTGGCATGTCCTTACTCCTGTGCACACTTTTCACTATCTCTTCTGAGATTTGAACCTGCTCAGTCTCCTAAGGGTTTCATCCCTCTACTTCCTTCAAAGTATTTTCTGGTGCCCTTTTGGAAACTCGACACTCTTCCTCCTGAGCTTGTAATATGAAATTGATTTACCTTTTGGACACTCCTTGCACTTGACTAAGCCTTCAAATGGCTCTCTTTCAACACTTTGTCTGAGTTTTTTCCTAGTGCGCTCCTTGCACAAGTCTTCCTCTTTCTTCCTTCACCGAAGAAAATCCTACATCCACTCAATGCACACTTGCAGAGCTTCTTTCCCTCAGAGTGTTTAGTAACCCTGGGTTTTCCTCAATTCCTCCAACACCTCAGAATGTGTTTGTTCTCTGCACTCCTTGCACATGCTCAATTCCCTCCTGTAAGAGTTCTATAGAGTGTTCAACAACTTTTTTCTATGCATACTTGTCTGCAGACCTTCCTCAAAGGTATTCAACAACCTTGATTTGTAATTTCTCTATTGTGCCCTCCTGGCACATTATTCTCTGACTTGTGAGATTTCATATGTGCACTCCTTGCGCTGGATACATAGTTTCTAATACATTGTTGTGCACTCCTTGCACAACCAAAATGACCCAGAACAACTCAACAAACTCCCAAATAGATAGTGAATTCTATTCTTACCCTGCAGATGGAAACTAACACACACCTACAAGATACATTCATGCAAAGACAAATGACACTCATAAACAAACACCACCACATAGGAATTTGTAAATAGTGAAATCTATTCTTTTGTATTAATATCTGAATGTGAAATACAATATATGGGCTCAAACTCCAATTGAGTCTCGGTTCTTTTCTGCTCTCTTTGGCTTACAATGTTTTTCAATCAATCTTCAGTAGCCTCTACTGTGAATATCATACAAAGATTTATACAAGAGGGGTTCGACAAGATTTCCCTCCAAGCTGTACTAGTGGTGTATAATCACCATCAAAACACCTATCTACTGAGGTAGATTACAATGAGTGGAAAATCTAGTTTGAATCGGATCTAGATCCCTTATACCATCAACCACTTAAGGAAACCTTATCTACAGCCTGTGCGAAGGCATAAGTTGGCTCTACCCAAGCCTTACAACATGTGCTTGCATCAATTACTTTTAAATTTTAAAATTTAAGGGAAAAACGAGAGGGTTGGTGCCTCTCCCCTCCTTGAATGCACACCAATGTGTTGAATAGTTGGCACGTGATGAGGAGGAGCAATGCTCCTACATCATACTCCACTACTGCGAAAAATTCATGAGCTCTTTCTCACGAGATTCCCATCTCTACTATTGAAATCCTCTTGGATCCCAAACCTTCCCCTGGAGTTGTCCTCTTTCTCCTCTTCTTTGTTGTTGTTTTTTCTCTTCTACGTGTGCAATTCCTCCTCTATTTATCTTCCCTCTGCTGAAAAATTCTTTCGTTGACTTCAACATCAGCTCTCTTATCTCTTGTATCACCTCCTCTAGCTTCCCTGCTGGCTATCTTTCCTTATGCAGTCTACTCGGCTGCAACTCCTCTTCCTCATGCACATCAAAGGGTAGATCATATTGATCCCCCATGTTGTCTTTTTCCTCTGTGGCCTCGAATTGCCAGTCTACTACAAACTCCAATTCTGCAGGCCCATCACTCAGATGATGCTCAACTATCTCATATGAAAAACTAACTCCTTTCAGTTCGTCTAGCATGGCTATCTCCTGGTAGCCATCTTCTAGTTCTGGATCATCCAACCAACCCTTCAACATCTTCAAATCCATCTCCCACTGAGTGAGAAACTCAATTGTGTGCTCCTCTTCTGCTAATGGGGAAAACTTCAGTATATGCTCCTTCTCTTCCATGAAAGTCTCAGCTGGTTGTCCTTCTACATTAGTTGCACCTGCAACTTGTGCACTAGCCTCTTCTAGGCTAATTGGAAGGACGATCTAAATTCCCCCAATGATTAGAATGCTCATCTGATCCTTTTCCTCTGTGATGGAAGTATTTAACTTCTCATCATATTCATTCACATGGTCTGCAACCCCATGTGAATCTTCATATGGATGAGGCATTTCTTCTGCCTCCTTTCCATCTATCACCACCCCTCACTAACATGAACTCTCAACTTAGTTCATCTCTTCTCCCTTGCCCACCTGGAAAATTGGGGTTTATCCTCTACCCTCCTAGCAGTTTATGAGATCAACTAATCTCTTCTCATTTCCCACCTGGAAATCTCTGAGATCTCTGATAGATCTCTTTTCCTCATCACTGAGGTTTTCAACATGCCTCAACCACCTTTTTAACACCTGTTTCTACCTTCTGGACAACAAATTTCGAACATGACACCGAGATTTCCTTTTCAGAGGCCATTTGCACCTCCAGTGTACCTTTACCTCCTGTTTCAACTTCAATTCTAGCTTCTCCATTTCTTCTCAGATTTCACTGAGCTCCTAATCAATTTCTGCTTTTCTTTTCTACTGGTGGTCCTCTCGTCAACCATGCTTGTTGATTTCAGTAGCCATATTTTCTTGTTTGACCTTCAGCCCACCTATATTTATACCATATTATACACACCTTGCAACATTATTCACAGAGCATCACACTTTGTCTCCCTTCACCCGCTGTCTAGAGGATAAATCAAGATCTAACACTACTTGATGTAGTCAGACTATCTTCTCTTCCTTTTCCTATTGTCTGCAAGAAAATTTCATCTCGGATACAACTTGATGATATAATTCTATGTTCTCTACCTATAGAAATCAATTTTGTGGCTTTGATACCACTTGATTGTATCAGAGTATCTCCTTTGACTACTCTCCGCTACCAAAAAAAAAAATCAAGCTCTGATACCACTTGATGCAACCCCCCAACCCTCCTGGGGGTTGTGTGACCTCTTGGTCAAGGATCTTCAATTATATGAGCTGAATCAGCTCTTCGAGACCCTTTTGGCCCCACAATAATTTTACAAAGGTTCTTTTTATCCTAGGCATAGGTCCTGTAAGAACTCGCGGCTCCTGCTAAGCTCATGTTCACTTCTGAAATTTTGAGTGACAGAAAATAGCTCCCTACATTAGGCCTCTTATTATCCACATGACCCAGGGATATGACCTCGGGCCAATCCTCTTTGAAAATTTGTGCTTCAAAGATTTTGCAAAAAAATGAATCCCATTTTTCTAATCTCTGAATCGACGAATTTACCCAGGACCCAATCTACTGTCCACTTCTCTCCCATGACCAACAATTTTGATATGCTTCTGAATCCGACCTTTGTGATATCCTCCACACTACTCTCCTATTTATTTTGGAGTACCTTTCCTCCAAAACATGCATATCTCCTCCACATTTCCTTCTGTATCCAATAGTCTAGACCCACTTCTCTCTTTGTGACTTCGAGAAGATTTCTCTTTGTGCCACGTGAATTCTTTCGAAGTTCCTTCTCGTGAACTCTCAGATCTTCTCACACCTGTCAACCCGAACGATGAATGGACCCGACTGGGTTTGGGAGTTCAAGACTTCAGTGAGTCCTTACTCCTGTGCACACTTTGCACTATCTCTTTTGAGATTTGAACCTGCTCAGTTTCCTAACGGTCTCGACCCTCTTCTTCCTTTAAAGGATTTTTTGGTGCCCTCTTAGAAACTCGATGCTCTTCCTTCTGATATTGTAAGAAGAAATTGATTTACCTTTGGCACACTCCTTGCACTTGACTGATCCTTCAAATGGATCTCTTTCAACACTTTATCTGAGTGTTGGCCTAGTGCGCTCCTTGCACAAGTCTTCCTCTTGCTTCCTTCAATCCTTCGGGTTGAACGAAGCAATTCCTACATCCTCTCAATGCACATATGGAGAAATTCTTTCCCTCAGAGTGTTTAGTAACTTGTTGGCAGTAATACATCATTTTTTATATTGTACATGATTGAAATAATTTACATTTTTATGTAGCTTCCATCAACCCGTCTATAAACACTTTTCTGAGTTTATTATGACTGATTGGGTTAAAGCCTACTTCATTAATTTTTACTATTTCAATTTTTGATTGTTTTATTTTTAACTCATGACTGCAAGCATGAATTAAACATAAAACTTGGCTTGTTGTTTTAGTAATTTTTTGCCTTCGGTATATTGTTCAAGAAACCATTCATATTAAATTAAAATATAAATCTTATAAAATGGTTGTTAGACCCATTTTTTTTTGTTAATATGATTATTGTTTCAATGGTTTGATAGTTTTCGATTTGTGAAGAGATTTTGATATTTGTTTTTGATAGTATTGTCATGAATTCGGTGGTCATACCAAAATTTATACAAATGAATACACACCTCTTGTACTCGCGTCCTCACCTCACCTTGATGGCTTAACATTTTAATGAGCCATTCATTACATGCATAGGGTTTCGGTACTTTGTATGTTTGGCTGTCATCACAAGGGATGGTAAGGATTATAATAAAACCCTTGGTTTTCACTCACACTATTCAACTTATGATAAAAAATAGACTATCTTATTTTTATGTCTCCACTCTCCATTCCATGTTGTTTCTGCTACTCACATGATTCAAACTTAAAACTTATCAGAGTAACCCATGTTGCATTCTAGTTACATTTTTCATGGCGCCTATCTTTTTCTTGGAGCCGAATGGATGTGAGGCTTTACTTTCTCATGACGATGCGATTGAGGACCTAACAATCCATGGTTGGGATGTTTTCCTTAAGAAATTTGAGGGTTATAATATTCAAGTGGCTAAAGATTTTGTGCAAACCTTCGATGGTTGCAGAGATAAAATTGGGGACATAGAATTAGAATTGACCGAGGGGTTTGTGAGAAAAGAAATAGGGCTTCCATCAAAGCGTGAAAAATGGTTCAAAAACAACTGAATTGAAGGATTCTCGAGGATTCTGTTTATGAAATCCTGAAAGATCAACTCCTCTGAGAAAGGTATTTCTATCTCCTTGGTAAAACCTAGATGGCATAGTTTGTTGTTAGTTCTCAAGCAATTTGTGACATGAGAAGGTAGTACACATTGGTCTTCCTCTACCATATCTATTTACTCATGCATTTCATTGGTTTCAATTTAGATATGCCATTTTACTTGTTGAGAAGCCTCTATAAGATGTCCAAACGATATAAAAGACAGGGTGTTGATTCAATCTTGTTCCATCACGGATTGGTTATGATATTGTTGATGTATCACATGTCGACTATAGGTGACTGTTGGGAAATTTTATTTTATGAGGAATGGTATTTTTCATGATCAGATGAAAACAATAGGTAATAATAATACGTCCTTGTTTGATTATGCACTTCACTGACCTGTCGTCTCTCTTGTACAATGTGATGTATGTTTCCATTCGGTTGAGCGATATTACACTGACATTCCTCTCCTACAGTCCATAATTAAAACCCTTATTACCAAGAATGATTTGTTGAGGCAAGAAAACCGTGATCTCAAGGTGCACGCCAAGAGGAAAGCTAAACGTATTAAGAGATCAGGAAACGTAGTCATCAAGAATGCAACCAATGTTAAGGAAATAATAAATTATGAACTGCTAGACCCCTCTTTAGTTAAATTTTAATGGTAAACAATTTGATTTTCTTTTTCATTTTATCTCTGTTATCTAATTCAAAATAAATTGATTTGAAGTTTGATTTCATTTATTAAAATTAAGACTGGCTACAGAATCTTTGATTCTGTAGCCAAGTCTTTTTCTTTTTTTTAAAATTAGTAATTAGTTATGATTAATTGTTTTTCTAATTTATTAAAATGGTTTTGTTTTTTTAAGGAAATTGGAGATGTTGCTGTTGATTATTGGGAGGAAATATCTTTCAATTATATGCAAGTGATTAGATTTTTTTTTTTTTTTTTATGTTTTATAAAAACTTTGATCTATTTTTGAACAAAACAACTTTCTTATAAGTGGTTCCCAATCTACTGTTTTTGTAATACTGCTTTATTTTAGGAGATCCATCTCTATCCTGTGAGATATGAGTACGTGATCCTAAGTTACTTTAAATACTATTCACTTTGTTAGTAAAAGGGATCATCTTTTCTTGGAACAAATTATGGACATGTAATTCTCAAACTGAATGGACAAGTGATTCACATTACGGTTTTAGACCTGGGTGATGCTATTTCATTTATGTTTTTCTTTTTATTATGGAAGATTGATATGTTATGAAGATTTAGTCTCATTAGCATGTGATGTTTCATTTTATTCAGTTCTTTAAATTTTTGTCTATAACTTTATGTTTCATATATTATATATGTGATCGTCATTTCAACTTCAATGCCATAATTTATGCTTGATGTATAGTTGATGTATCCAATGAATGTTTCACATTGAAATTTCTTTTACTATAATCATTCATAATCACAAGATCATTGGATCTACATTTTTGTTACTCTATCTTATATCCAAACTTTCAATAAATACCTTGAGTTTATTCAAGAAATGTTAATACAAGTCTGTCGCAGATTTATCTCACAGACAATATAGTTAGAGGTTTGGATTGCACAGAGACATAAGCATAGTATGAAACTAATCTTAGTTAGCTTTATTCACATTCAATTTCTATTATCAGTTTGTTTATTAGAAAAATAGGGAAGTTTAAATTGGCTATGACCATTACTCTATCCTTGTTTCAGATTATGTTTTATTAACATTTTTTTTTAAGTTCTTGGATTTTAGATTATAAAATAGAAAATATAAAAATATGTGATTTCTTTATCTACTTTTGAAAACAATAACCAAACATTGATTTCGAAAGGCATTCACAAAAAACATGCAATTTGTAAATACTTTATTTATAATCACATATTTATATTTCTAGAAACACTTGTAATAATTAGATTAAAGTATATTGTATCATAGTTTTAGCTTTAGAGTAGTTTATTTATTTTCTTTGTTTTAGGACCTGTTGACGGGCGAAATTGATCGCTCGTCAACTGGAGGAGTGAATTCGGTCCGAGGTTGTCTAATTAACCCAAGTTGTTTGGATTAATTCAGTCCGATGGGTTTTTCGGCTCCATTGGCCAATCTAAGTCCTAAAGAAAGCAAAAAATAACTAAAGAAAAAACAATAACCTAATAAATAACAATTACTAAAATCTATAAGTACATTTAAATATATATCTGTAAAATTTATTTAACCGAAATATGATCAATAACTTTATATACAATCTATACAAAACATGAGTTTTAATCTAAACTCGTAAAAATCAAATGTAAATTAGCTATTTTAACAACAGTAATAAAGAAAAGTGAAAATACTATTTAATTTTTTGGTTTATTTTCTTGGATAAATACATTCATGAAATCGAATATTAAACTACTTAATTGAACATAAAATTATAGGTAATGGAAATCATACCATATATATAAAACTTATAAAATAAACAAACAAACAAAATAAAATAACAGACTAACCTATTAACGCATCCAATGTCTGTTCAACAGGGAATATCCAACCACCTTATCCGGGAAGTAAACTTGCAATGGATCGTAATGTTGTTCCAAACAAAAGTGAAACAATGTGTTGGAGATTGAGTTTTTATAATAGAACATAAAAAGGACACAGTTACAATGATCTAATGATTTACACGTAATTACGATGAGATAAATCTTCCTGTAAGAACTTGCATGCAGACATTCAACAGAAATTAGAGATGAATCTCCTAATTTAAATTGGATAGATGATCACTGTGTATATATTGTATCTGAAACATAAGATATGGGAAGCATATAAAATGAATCATTTCAAATGATAATAAATCACGACGACTAAATAAATCACCATCTATTATCAAATCAACATAAACATAACCTGAATCAAAACATCATATAGAAAAGCTAAAGCTGTAACGTGCATTCTGTTTCATTCAAGTCTGCGATAAAAACACCCATACTCTTGCCCCAGGCTGAGATGAGGAATGTTTACAAAATGATATGTTTATATACGTTTCAAGAAACATAACTATTTCCTGTTGATAAGATCAAATTGGTTTCAAAAAATAAAGGGGGATGCAACCACCCTGATTTCACTAGATATCAAAAAACTACCAACAGTCTAATTCTGTTTACTCAAAATACAAAATTGATATCGATGGGAGATCTCAAAAAGTGTCTCATATCATATTTGAAATCATGGGCTCCTTAATTATCCCGAAAACAAAAGAAAATAAGAAGATCTCATATATGTTTTCTGTCATCAAATCAAACAATTTGAATTTTCTTAACTGGCTACAGAATCTTGCAATTCTATAGCTAGTTATAATAGGAAATGCAATCTTATTTTATTGAATAAACAAAACAACCTAATATTAATAATAAAAATATTTTACTCAATCAAACCAAATATCCTAACTTAAGAATGAAAATAATCATGCTAACAAAATCATAACTCTAATCATAAAACGAAATCATGTAAAGAAACTTTGGAATTAACGATAGTTGTAGCTGCCTCTACGTTTTTTAAAATCACATGACCTGTAGTTTTCAAATGCTTCTCCTTCCCTTGGATGATGGATTCAAGTCTATTGTTTTTGTTTGTCAACATATCAACTTGGTCTCTTAAAGACTTGATTCGTGAATGTAGCAGTGGGACATTGGTATGGTATCTGTCGATCCAGGATCGACACACATCACATTGTGACTGTAAGGAGTTTTCATTAGAACGAACAACATTATGGGTTGAAGAATCCTCCATGTGGATGGTAGATTTATCATAGAGCTGGATACCAGGGAATTCTGGGTTATCTTTCAAACAAGGAGGCAGATTATCGACATAGTTATAGGGTCGGTCAGGGTATAGCCCGAATGACATGGGGTCCTCTTCAGCAAGGAATTTGTCAATTTCTAAGTCTGATATTTCACTCACTTCAATCATGTTGATCATGTATGCATGAGTTTTTATTTTATTTCGAAGACTTCGAGAAATTAACCGACCAGCTCTTTTGTTTTTGAAATTGACATCAACACTACCTTTTAACTTCTTTCTTGTAGGTTTCTTCACAGTTTTAATACAATCCTTTGGATGTGTAACCAGTTGACTGTCCTGTCGAATGACCTTAGGGTAGCTTGAAGGTTCACTGTTAGGGGAAAAATCAAAAGACTAGAGAGGTGGAAGAGAGGTTGTTGGGTTCACAAGGGTTTCCTCAACGACTAGCTTATCTACTTCTCCCAACTCAGGGTTACCAAAACCATTTCACGTAATGAACGAATCCCAAAAGTCATTTTGTGACTCTAACTGATGCATGAGGATGATTTTAATAAGGCCATGGTGAAACAGACTTGAATCTAACCTCTGTTTCCTAAATCTTTTCCCCATTTTATACAGACTTTTGAGTAGGTAATAAGGCATATTCAATGAAAAACCAATAAAACTCATAATCAGGCGTAAATGATATAGGAAAACAAGTCTGAATCATTCCTCACATGTGATGAATTGATTCACTACAACAATTAAATCATGCCACCTAGGTTTCAAGAACGAAATTGGCATACCTCAATCACAACTGGTTATTTTTCGTGAGGTAAATAGTAAAGTCCAAGGGACTTCCTCCACTTTCGCGTTTTTGAACCATTTATGACCAACCGTTGGCAATCCCGTGGCTTGAATTAGGAACTCTTCGGTTACTTCCAATTTCACATCATTGATTTTTTCCCTACATCCATAAAAGGTTAAGGCAAACTCTTGGGCGACCTGAAGATTAAAACCTTGAAACTTTTCGATGAAAATATGTCAACCATTCCTTTCCAAATCTTCCCTAGCATTATCATATGAGAGAAGGGTTTGGATTCCATTAAGTTCAACCCTTACCAATGGAGCCATACTAAACATATGGGTAATTAATGCACAACACACAGGTAGGGTTTGCAAAAACAAAACAGAGCCATAGCCCCGAGCCTTATCAATACATGCTGTGATGATTCAAACGATGGGCAAGGTGTTTAATCAAAATGCATGTGAAGAGTTTTTTGAAACTTGAGACCATGCTAAGGAGTAATGGAATCCTGTACATTGTATGACACCTTGGCATTGGGTACATGCTAGGACCAGAGTACTCTGAAAACATAGTGCACACATCATAGTTTTATTGCAAAGTTAGGTAGGTTTACAAAAATCGAATAGTCAAAAGTTTCATGAAAGAAATATGATCAAAAATCAAACCAAAATCCATACAAAAAAATAGACTATCAAATGGTGGGGGTCTTTCATTCATACAACCATAAATCTCTTAGGCATGCTTAGAATCGAAAGGGTCACAAACACGGAGAGCAACATGCTCATAGCAAGAAATCACATTTTTTTAATAAACCATATGCTTTCAATGAAATTTTAAAACATAATAGTAACGATAGTTGCGAGTGTTCATGCTTTCAGTCATGAAAAAGAAGCATGAATAGATGATAGGTAAAATGTGACGATTTACAATTGTTGTTTATAGAAACACTCATAAAGAGTAATAAAATTTCATAGACCCCGTGTAGGCAGCTTATAAAAATAATAATCACATAATCACTGCCAACAAGACCCTAGTTGGCTAACGGAGCCATTAAACCCATCAGAAAAGATTACACCAAATGCCTTGGGTTAATTAGACAACCCCTGTCTAGATCTATTCTCCTATTTAATGGTGTATCACTTACACCTATCAACAAATGGAGCTAGAAGGAGGTCCTGAATTCAATTGATGGCACGTGGAGGTCACAAGACTCCTCCCCCACACACTCTCTCCCCTGTCATAACGTGTAGTCTCTCAGAAAACAACGTTACATTTGAAACAACAACTAACTCAAATGATAACCTTGAGTTTTCCATTGAACCATTGACACCAGTTCCTCAAGGGGCCGACGTCCAAGAAGTTGTTCGTCAGTCACTTATAAGAACGCATAGTTCCTTAGACCGTATTAGACAACCAAGTAGGCCACTTAATCAACCCTTTGATTTCTAAGATATTCGATAACAACTGCAAGGCACTGGTTTGCTCCCAAATCGGTTAGGTTAAAATACTACCAAGCCTACTGAAACACCTATCCTTGGAGTCAGGGGATCGGGTATTCCACCTTCCCCACATGATTCATCTGCATCCTCTTCAGGGAGAGAGTCTTCAGACAAAGGCAGTTACTCATCAAGACCATCATATCCTTCGACACTACTAATTCCCATGGAAAATCAAAACAATCTTGCCATACCTTGGCTCGATCAAGATGTCGTGGATGTACCCGGACCTCAACACCCATTACCAAAACATCTTGAGAAATGGTTACCCAAATTTGATCAGGATTCTAAATAATCCACTGAAGATCACATCAAAAAATTTATGTTGGCCATTAGAATTTGGAGTGTTAAACACGAGGATTTAGTATGCAAATTATTTCCTTATAATTTTGAGGGAAATGCCTCCACATTGTATTTCACTCAACAACCCCAAACCAGTGTTTCTTGGGACAAGTTTGAAACTTGTTTCCTGGAAAAATTCGGGGATGATAAATCTCCAGAAGTCTTGGTTATGGAACTTTCCATATTAAAAATGAATCCTAAGGAAAAAGTGAAAGATTTTAACCAAATATTTCTTACATTAAAAAATAAAATCTTTGCAGATTCAATGCCCGTTGAAAGCCTAATTGTTGCATATTACACTAAGGCTCTGCATAATAACATAGCAATTTGGGTCAAAAGGTCTAAAAAGAACACAATGTTAGAAGTCTTTTATGAGGCAAGCTAAATTGAAAAGGATATATTAAGATTAAAAGACAATCTCAATAGTGAAGCTGAAACAACTTCATCGTCGAAAAAGAAAATATAAATCCTTACTAGGCCTCCTCAAGCTAAAAATCAACCAGAAATTTTAGACTTAGAAAGCTTGTAGAAAGCTTTCCAAAAACTATCCAACCAGGTTGTTGACTTGAAGAGATTATCCGAGGAGGCATCCATAAGCAAAGGAATTTTTAAACCTCATTTCAGAAAACCTTTTCCTCCCAACTGACCAAACCCGACCACTGAAGGTCTAAATTTTGAAAGCTTGAAGTATGCTTTGCAAACCATCTTATAAGAACGTGATAATTCTTCTTTTGTCCCTCTTGAAAGTTCTGAAGATGTAATTGAGGAAGAAGTGTCGGAAGAGGAGGAATCATCTCCCAATATCTTTGGTCACTTCTTGGACAGTATCTTCCAAGAAAATTTTGAAACTATTCGCCCCTACAACACAAGAAGAAAAACACAAAAAAAACTTTTTCTGAAGTGAGTAATAATGTGTTTCTAAAATAGTCAAAGCAAGATGAAATTAAACAAAGTTTCACAACCCCTATTTTGGAATACAATTTAATTGAAGATCTAAAAAAACTGAGGACTGATATTTCTATTTTTGAGATGCTAAAATTCCCCCTTATTTTGCAAAAAATGCTTCAAAGTATCACTGAAAACATTAAAAACAATGATCCTAACAACAAGAAAACTATAGAAATTGGTTCAAAAACAACCAAAAAGATCCCAACTAAAATGACATCTGAACTTCCAGATAAAAGGGATTTAGCTGGAAAAACTGTAGCAAATGTAGATAAAACTGTTTTAGGGACAACAACTACAAATCAGCAGGATTCTGCTATAAACACCCGGAAAAATGTCCCACCATTTTTGTTAACCTTTGAAATTTTCAATAGGAATGTACATAATTGTATGGTCAATTTTGGTGCATCGTCAAACATGATGCCTTTATCTATTTGTCAAAAACTTAACACAGAAGTTAAAACTTCTGATCTCAAAATCATTCATCTTGATCAAATAAACGTTAAAGTAATTGGTGAGCTTAAAAATGTTCTAGTTAGATTATCTTTCAATCCTAAGTTTCACGAGATAATTGACATTATCGTTGTGGATATCCCTTTATTTTATGGTTTTTTTTTTAGCAGGGACTGGTCCGAACAACTGCATGGTTACTTCGCCACAGATTGGTCTCATTTTTGGTTGCCTGAAAATAGACAGCCCAACAAGATCATGATAAAGAAAGAAAATTATCTGAAGCACACCGTGACAGTTCTAAATGATACAAATGAACCATTCACTGCATCTACTAATTCATTTGAAATGTAGGGAATAAATACCTTCTTTGGTAATTTTATGACGAAATTTATCCTATTACTGATCCTGGGAAGAAATCATAAGTTAGGACCTATACTCGGGCATCAATTTTGCCAAGTATGCCAAACACTACTGACGAAACCCAAATCTGGTAATTGTACTTTGATGGATCCAAATCCAAAGAAGGAGTAGGTGCAGGTTGTGTACTCATCGATCCTACAGGTAATAGTACTTTTATTGCCTGCAGGATAGAGTTTGAATGCACTAATAACACTGTTGAGTATGAAGAACTTCTATAAGGGATCAGGAAAGATTTGGATATGGACGTGCATAATTTGATGGTATTTGTTGAGTCAGAAATCATGGTTAGGCAGGTAAGAAATTCCATACATTGCTTATCATCACATATGAAAAGATACCAAATTGAGGTATGGAGTTTAATACAAAATTTTCAGCATTTAACATAAATTTCATTTCTAGACTAAGTAATTTGGAGGCTGATTTATTGCCTAATGTCACTTCTAAATTATTTCTTGCAGAAGGTCTTTCTCCTAATGCATTTTTTATTGAATTGTTGTTCAGGCCATCGATCCCGGATAACATCACCAATTGGAGAGTGTTCGATTATGACCAACAGATCATCAACTTCTTGCATATGGAAGACACCTTCGAAGGTACAGTCATTGATGAAGGCACTCACGATGAGAACCTCTAAAAATTCATGGTAATATTAGATCCTAGATCTCCTGAAACAACATCTGATCTGGTAAACTCTATCCCCAGATCTGTTGTAAGACTAGAGAAGTTTTATGACTTTCATGATAAATTTAGAGGGACAATTAATTGTAAAATGAACAGTTCTTATTTGATTTATGAGTCAATTAATTTAGGAACAAAGGAAAATCCTCAAAATATTAATATAGGAATGGGATGCTCCAAACAAGAACGATTTTCTTTCATAAAAAAATTTAAACAATTTAAAGACATTTTTTCTTGGACCTATGAAGACTTGAAAACATTCGAACCTAACATCATACAACATGTCATGCCCATGAAACCCCAGACTCAGCCTTTTCAACAGAAATTGAGGAATATGCACCCTAAATTAGAACCCACCGTTAAAAAAGAACTAAATAAATTACTAACTGCAAAGATACTTTTCCCGGTAAGGAACACTCAGTGGGTGTCTAATCTAGTTCATGTAAGGAAGAAAAGTGTTGAAATTCGACTATGTGTTGATTTTCGAAACCTAAACCAAGCATCTGATAAATATAACTACCACGTTCCTCCAATGGAACAAATTTTACAACGGGTGTCTAGTTCTGAGAGACTATCTTTGCTAGATGACTTTTCAGGATACAACCAGGTCCTCATGTCTCCCTCAGATCAACTTAAAACCACCTTTCACACCCCATGTGGAACTTATACCTACAGGAAAATGCCTTTTGGAATGATAAACGTTGATGTCACTTTTTAGAGAGAAATGGTTATTGTTTTCCGTGGCCTCATAAACCAATCAATCTTGGTTTATCTTGATGATGTTACCATCTTCTCTAAAAACAAGGAAGATCATTTGTCTCACCTCAGGTTTGTCCTGCAACGATGCCACAAGTTTGTAATATCTCTCAACCCTAAGAAATCAGTCTTTGTAGTAGATCAAGGAAAACTACTTGGCTTTATAGCGTCTAAGGATAGAATGATTATTGACCCTGAAAGAACCAAAGCTATTGCTAAACTCTCCACTCCCTCTTCCAAAAAAACCATGCAATCCTTTTTGGGCAAGATTAATTTTGTGAGAAGATTTGTCCCAAGTTTCTCGGAAATGGTAAGAACATTGCAGAATTTAATTAAAAAGGATTTTATGTATTGTTGGGGACCACATGAAATTCAATCTTTTGATTCCATTAGAAAATCAATAGTATAATCCCCTTCCTTGATGAGTCTCGATTTTTCGCAGGATTTCAGTCTTTATACCTTTTCTTTTGACCGATCTTATGTTGTTGTGCTAACACAGAAAAATGTTCAGAGTAATGAGATACCCATTGCCTTCATGAGCTCAGTTTTCAAAGGAGCAGAGATCAACTACCCAGTGGTAGATCAACATGCATATTTTGTTTTTAAAGCGGTAAAACACTTCCGATCTTACCTACTAAAATCTAGAACCAAGGTTATTGTTCCTTACTCAACTATAAGGAACCTGTTAGTGCAAAACAAATTGTGTGAGAAAAGGGAAAATTGGATGATGTCGTTACAAGAATATGACCTTGAAATGACCCCTGCAAATATTGTTAGAGTTCAGGGCCTGTGTAAACTAGTGGTTGATTCAGTTAAAGAATAGGAAATTCAAATCAACACCTTAACTATAAATCAACATAACAAAAAACAGATCAACTGTGCATAAGTTGTTGCCAACTTTTGGTATGAGAACATTCAATTTTATTTGATACATGGATCTACTCCTCGTCATCTTGATCCTAGAAACAGAAGAGAACTCAAGTTAAAATATGCATCTTTTCAGTTAATTAATGATGTATTATTTAGAAATAACTTTCATGGTGTTCTTATGCATTGTTTGGAAAAGGAAGAAGCGGAGAAAGTGCTATCTGAACTTCATGCAGGTGAATCCAGTGATCACTTCGGTGGAGACACCACTTCTCACAAAGTGTTAAGAGATGGGTACTATTGTCCCACTTTGTTTAAATATGCCCATGCGTTGTGTCATAAATTCATAATCTTCCATAAGGTTGCAGGACGGGTGAAAAAGGCAGCGTTCCCTTTGCATCCTGTCACTGTAGATTCCCCTTTCTAGAAATGGGGTCTTGAAATCATAGGACCGATTAATCCTTATTCTTCACAAAAACACAAGTATATCATTACAACAACGGATTATTTTACCATATGGTCTGAATCTGTACCTTTGAAAGTGGTAAACACAAATCAGGTAGTATCTTTCCTTAACTCTCATATCGTCACTTGATTCGGCATTCTTGAATGTTTGGCATTTGATAACGCCTCCTACTTTTCATCCCTTGATATGAACGTTTTTTATTTGGAAAAAGGAATTAAACTGAAATATTCTGCCAACTACTACCCTCAAGGAAATGGTTTAGCAGAATCAACAAAAAAAAAATTAATCAAGATCATTAAGAGGACAGTTTCAGAGAATCATAAGAACTGGCACAATGCATTGTATAATGCACTTTTGGCTGATAGGGTGACACCAAAAGCCTATGTTGGTAATTCCCCTTTATTTCATGTCTATGGAAGAGAAGCAATTATCCCTCCACATTTTATATTTCCTTCTCTGCAATTATCACATAAATTTCAATAAGAGGAGTGCCCTCCCTTAGAAAGTCGAATTAATGCCTTGTTAAAATTGGAGGAAGTAAGGGCACAAGAAAAACAGAAACTAGATCAACATCAACAAATTATAAAAAGATGGTTTGATTCAAATTTGTCTTCAGATAGGAATTTTGACGTTGGAGATTTGGTTCTCAAGTAGGACAAATCTCACGAGAGAAAGGGGGAACACACCAAGTTACAGAATCTGTGGTTGGGACCATTTGTAATTTTTGAAAAATTAGGTCCCGGCTCTTTCCACCTACAAAATTTGGAGGGACATCCAGACACTTTCCGAGTGAATGGACAGGCTCTCAAAAGTTATTTCACCTAATGATTCCAGATCCATCTCTTTGTACATATTTTTTTGTTTTTGTTTTAATTTTCTTTTTTGTTTTTCTTTATTTTATTTTGGTTCTTTTCATTTTGCTTGTTTTTTATTTGTTTCTGAATAATTATATATGTGCCACCATTTCATTTTTGGAAGGGAAATCAAAATTTTTAGCCAAGAGAAACAACTGACGACTTTTCAAAGCACTGATGCTAAAAATGCTAAAACTCGTATCGGCAGAAGAAAATTCCTGCTCAAAACAATGTTGTTGGTTTCTTTTCAAAATCTTGAGAGGATACGATTATCATTAATAAGACTCTTAACGATGTTGTTGTTTTTTAAGAAAACAACTCAATTATACCTTCTTGTCCTTGAGATGTTTTCTTAACATAAATCTAAGTGTTCAAATCATGGTAAAGATCATTAAATGAGAATATGAATTATATAAGATCAATTTTTGTTTTCAAATATGAGATTTCTCAGAATCTAGATTTGTTGTCAATTGTTTCTCAAATATTCATTTTTTTTATTCATCCTATCATGAAATTTTGGTGATGTAGAGATAACTGCTTTGCCCAGTACGTCGCCATTGTTGGAAACAATAAATCATTTTTTATATTGTACACGATTGAAAGAATTTTCATTTTTCTATAGCTATGATCAACCCGTCTATAAACACTTTTCTTAGTTTATTATGACTGATTGGGTTAAATCCTACTTCATTATTTTTTACTATTTCGATTTTCGATTGTTTTATTTTTAATTCATGACTGCAAGCATGAATTAAACATAAAACTTGGCTTGTTGTTTTAGTAATTTTCTGCCTTAGGTATATCGTTCAACAAACCATTCATATGAAATTGAAATATAAATCTTATAAAATGGTTGTTAGACCCATTTTTTTGTGTTAATACGATTGTTGTTTCAATGGTTTGATAGTTTTCGATTTGTGAAGAGATTTTGATATTTTTTTTGATAGTCTTGTCACAAATTCGGTGGTCGTACCAATAGTCATACGAATGAATACACACTTGCTATACTCACGTCCTCACCTCACCTTATTGGATTAACATTTTAATGAGCCATTCATTACATCCATAGGGTTTCAGTACTATGTATGTTTGGATCTCATCACAAGGGATGGCAAGGATTACAATCAAACCCCTGGTTTTCACTCCCACTATTCGAGTTATGATAAAAAACAAGATATGTTATTTTTATGTCTCCACTCCCCATTCAGAATTGTTTCTTCTCCTCACATGATTCGAACCTAAAACTATCCAGAGTAACCCCTGTTGCATTATGGTTACATTTTTCATGGTGCCTGTCATTCTCTTGGATCCAAATGGATGCCAATATTTACTTTCTCATGACGATGCGATTGAGGACCTAAAAAGCCATGGCTAGGATGTTTTCCTTAATAAATTTGAGGGTTATAATATTCAATTTGATAAATCTTTCACGCAAACCTTTGATGGTTGCAAAGCTAAAATTGGGGATACATAGTTAGAATTGACTGAGGGGTTTGTGAGCAAAGCAATAGGGCTTCCACTAAAGGGTGAAAAATGGTTCAAAAACGCATGAATTGAAGGATTCCCATGGAGTCTATTTATGACATCCTGAAAGATTAACTACTATGAGAAAGGTATTCCTATCTTCCAGGTAAAACCTAGATGGCATAGTTTGTTGTTAATTCTCAAGAAATTCGTGACATGCGAAGGTCGATATGGATTGGTCTTCCTCTACCATACCTGTTTACTCATGCATTTCATTAGTTTTGATTTAGATATTCCATTTTACTTGTTGAGAAGCCTCTATAAGATGTCCAAATGATATTAAAGACAAGGTGTTGATTGAAGCCTATTCCATCATGGATTGGTTAAGATATTGTTGATGTATCACCTGTCGACTGTAGGTGACTGTTGGGAACTTTTTTTGATGAGGAATGTCTTTTCCCAGAATGTTCCTGAAAAAGAGATTGTTGAATTGAAGGTAATTGACCCTCTTGTGCTTGAGATTGATGTTATCCTGAACATTATTATTAAGTCGGATATTGAGAAACCTTGCAAAGGAACAAAACAACAATGTGTAGACTTAGGGTTCAAGAATAAGAAGACGGGTCGCTTAATTTCGAGGAAACTAAGGAACCAAAATGATACTCATCTGAGCTCGATCAGTTCAATCGATATAGATGAGGGTTAGGATCATGAGATAGAGGATTTTATAGTTCAAGAAGATCCAAAAATGTAGGTTTCCAAGAGGGAAGTTATCGGTCCCACTGAACCTTATGATTTCATGAAAAATTTTCCACCATTACTTAAAGGTAAAGAAGGGTTCTACATTATTATGCATGATCAGAAGAAAACATCAGGTAAGACTGATACATCCCTATTTGAGTATGCACTTCATTGACCTGCCATCTCTCCTATACAATGTGATGTATGTTTCCATTGGGTTGAGTGGTATTACATCGACATTCCTCTCCTACAGTTCAGAATTAAAAGTCTTACTGCCCAAAATGATTTGTTGAGGAAAGAAAACCGTGATCTCAAGGTGCACGCTGAGAGGAAATCTAAACGCATTAAGAGATCAGGAAACATATTCATCAAGAATGCAACCCGTGTCAAGGAGATAATAAATTATGAACTGCCTGAACCCTCTTTAGTTAAATTTTAACAGTAAACAATTTGATTTTCTTTTTCGTTTTATCTATGTTATCTAATTCAAAATAAATCGATTTGAAGTTTGATTTAATTTACTAAAATTAAGACTGGCTACAGAATGTTCAATTCATACAAACACAAATCATACATTCATACAAACACAAATGATTCATGATACAAAAACAAATCTATGATTCATACAAACACATAATCATACATTCATACAAACACAAATGACATTCATATACAACGAATTTGTAATTAGTGAAATATGTTCTTTTGTATTAATATCAGAATGTCAAATACAATATGTGGCCTCAGACTGCAACCGAGTCTCGGTTCTTCTCTCCTCTTTTTGGCTTACAATGTTTTTCAATCAATCTTCAACAACCTCTACTGGGCATACGATGCAAATATTTATACAAGAGGGGCTTGATGCAATTTCCCTCCAAGCTACACTAGTGGTGTCTAATCACCATCAAAATGCCTATCTACTGAGGCAGATTACAATGAGTGGAAAATCTAGTCCGAATTGGATCTAGATCCCTTCTACCGTCAACCATTTAAGGCAACCTTATCTACAACCTGTACAAAGGCATGACTTGGCTCTACCCAATCCTTACAACATGTACTTGCATTAGTTACATTTAAATTTTAAAATTCAAGGGAAAAATGAGAGGGTTGGCACCTCTCCCCTCCTTGAATGCGCACCAATGTGATAAATAGTTGGTGCATGCTGAGGTAGAGCAATGCTCCTGCATCACAATGATGAAAATAAGTATGCATGGTTAATAAAAGGTAAATGACCTTCATCACTTTCCATTGGGAACTAACTTTAAGACAATCCTAAGAACTCTCGCCTACCTCTTCTTAACTATATGTAGGATGTTATGTCCTACAGGTGGGCCCATATTTTAACCATCTTATCAGACTCATGTGTGAAATTGATCCCTACACTTGGAAAAATGTAAATATTAGGATATTGGGAGAATTGACAGGTTTCCTATATCTTTGATTGTGAGGTGTCACAATAATTCGGAGTGGGGCAGGGGTTTCTTGAGCTGAAAAATAAGCACTGCCATTTATATTATAATCCATGAGAAGAGGATGTAGAATATCTGTAAAAAATTATGTCATATTTCTTTTATGATATCCTAGGCTATTTGTTACACATTATTTTCATCATCCCTATGATCATTAATGATGTAAACCTATCTGTTACCTTCAGAGGGGTCAGTGGCCTGAGTTCCTAAAGAGAGAAGGGAGAAGAACTTCTCCTGAGAAAAGAAATTGTTTTTTCCTATGTAAAAACCTTATAAAAAGGGAAGTTCACAGGTTGCTATATAGCCAGGGTGCGAGAATGACCCATTATCGCAGGTTGCACTATAGCCAGGGTGCGAGGTGTTCGCAGGTTGCTATATAGGCAGGGTGCAAGAATGACCCATTATCGCAGGTTGCACTATAGCCAGGGTGCGAGAATTCCAGCACGTGGGAAAAATGAGCGTTTTCACGAATCTTCTAGAAGGAGAAGCTTCTATGGTGAGGTGG
>JZKD02S1397064.1:383129-393530 GCA_000966675.3 Picea glauca
GTTCAAGTACAAGATGATTCCAAATGAAAATGTCTCCTTGGTATATATAGGAGACTAGGAGGTATAATTACAACTAATGGAATAAAGACAACATAAATAAAATAAAATTACTAATTTAATATGCCCCAATTAAGGGGTAATGAGCCAATATTAGGGCTTAAAAGAAATTTTAACAACCCTCAGCTTGGATCTAATTCAACTGGAAGCAACTTTCATAACTCTTATCAAAACATTCCTACTGGAATGATGCCCAATCCATCTTTTACGAATCAGCCCGGAGGAGGGTATTTTAATCCTGGACAAGGTTTTGGTCCTTACCAGAATCCTAGATTGAATGCAGTTTCTAACACACAATCTTTCATAAGAGGATGGGGCCAAGTGTCGCAACCCCGTATTCCCTTTCTGGCCATGTTTAATTTGCCATATTTGTCTAAGTTGATGAATGACCCGGTGATTCATGATCCTACATGACCCCCTGTCCCTACCAAACTTTCGTCAGACATTCCAAAGTTTGAGGGTAAGAATGGAGAGGACCCTGGTGACCACGTCACTAATTTTCACCTTTGGTTCTCATCGAATTCTCTGAATCATGATTCTATTATATTATGATTGTTTCAGTGCACTCTCATTGGAGTTGCGTCACAATGGTACATTGAGATACCTAGGGGGACATATGGATCTTTTCATCAGTTGGTGCTAGCCTTTCTCAACCACTTTCACCTACTCATTCATTATGATGTTGGCCTTGAAATTTTGTCGAATATACACCAGGGTACCGATACTCACATCTCAGACCATATACAGGAATGGCGTAGGCGAAGGCTATTGGTTAAGACTCCTATACCCCAGACCTTTCTTCTAGAATGGCTCCTAAATTCTTTACACGCTCCTATTTCAAAGTACGTTGCTACTTTCGGGGTCTTCTGTGAGGAAGAAGCTATATTTAGAGCCCAGCAACTTGATTTGATATATGCTCAGTCTAGGATGTTATACCACCTTCTTCCAGATGCACCGCGAAAACATCACAATCCTAGACAGACTCTCGGACCTCATGCTGATGGAATTGTAGGGTATGCCAATGTAAATTCCACGGACTCAGCAACGAAGTCTGTTGGAGGGCCAAGATCGTTTGTATCCTCCAAACCCACCTAATCAGCGGATTTACATTCCTTGCAGTCATCGAAGAACCCAAATGGTGACCATCAATGAGATGGGAATAAAAGGAAAGGTAGAAACAATCGTAAGGGTGGGAAGAATAATAATAAACCCAAGGACAAAGACAATAATGGGAAACATAATGATAATGATGGAGAGGGAAAGAAAGAGAAACGTAAGGTGAAGTTTCCTTGTAAACATTGTACCGATGACCACCTTACACACTTATGCCCCAAACTTGTGGAGGCTGCAAGGATTTTAAATCTACTACCCTCCATGCTGGAAAACCCATAACCACACAACCAACACTTAGCCTCGAGTTCTTTGAACACCGAAAATGCACCTGGTGGAAGTCACAACCCACCCCTACAAGATGGCGATGGTGTTTGTATCAATATGGTCAGCGAAAAAATTGATATAGCCACCCGCTCTCAAGATTATAGCTCTTCAAAAGCTAGTGCCAGCCTAGAATCTCTTCCTCCACCCCCGGAGATGAACTTACAGATCAAGAAACCAGAGCCATCACCTCATATTCTGAAAGGATTACTCAAGCGATCTACCCAAAACCCTAATGCTAGAGCCACCCAGAACTACTCTATTGTTGAGGATCTAGGCAAAATCCCTTGTGCGATGTCGACTTTGGAGGTACTCCAAACATGTCCATCACAGAGGAATTCCTTACTCTCTGCCTTAGGAGCTCTAGAACCTTGTGGCTCGAAAGTTATCAAGTTTGATGTCACGGACGTGAAGCCTCGCTTAACTTACCATGTGGCTTTTAAAATCCATGTGGAGTATTCCAAGTATACTATCAAATGAGTGGTTGTTGATGAAGGTGTTGCCACTTGAGTGATGTCCCTGGTCTGTTGGAAAGCTATCGGTTCTCTGACCCTTTCCAAGTCATTGAACATGTTGACTGCATTTGATGGTCATTCCTTCCATCTTCATGGTATTCTCCCTACCTTTCCGTTCCAGTTAGGTGGGAAGATGGTAGAGGTTAAAGTAAAGGTAGGTGATGCACCTCTCGATTATAACTTATTACTAGGTCGCAATGGGACCTATCCTATGGTTGTTGTCGTATCATTTATTTTCTGGGTACTTTGTTTTCCTCATCAGGGGGAGATTGTGACGATCGACCAATTATCCTTTGCGTACTCTAGTCCTAATGCATCTATTGGATCATCGATCCCTATGATCGACAATTAATAGCCGACAACTGAGAATATCGGTGTCAGAATGTATTCTTCCCTCATGGGTTCTTTTGACTTCTCTGCACCGATTCATCACGTTTACGCCATGTTTAGTAGGCCTACTTCAACCGGAAGGTCCATACCTTTCCGCACTTCCTATTTTAGTGATCCATGGACCCTACCTTCTCCAAATTCATCGGGTGAAGGACAGTTCCAAGCTGGCATGGTTATGCCACTATCGGTAATGGAGATTGCATATCAAGCCATTCTTGACTCCTCCATTGATCCCAATCCTGTTACCTCACAGACGGACGAGGAGGATCCCATTCTTAGGCCTGTATGGGACACCTCGTTATATTGTTCACATGATTTCTTAGATGAGACTTTGCCTTCGAACGAAGTCATCCTCGAAGCCATGAATGGTTCCGAGAGACCTTGGGATGACATGCATCATCGATCTTATTTTATCCCAAGTCTTGAAAGAATCGAGCAAGAAGATGTTCGATCTACCTTGAGTGAGATAGTCGGTCATGCCGTAGTTCCACTTGATACACACAACATTTATGCCAAAGAAAATATGGCGAGTATTTCTCCTACCGTCCCGATCGACATCTCTTGTACCCCTGGCAAGATTGAGAATGTAAATATAGGTGTAGATTGTTCGCCAGAAGAGATTTTGATCTACACCAACCTCTTCAAATAATTTTGAGATGTATTCTCTTGGTCATATGAAGAGATGCCATGGATCGACCCTCATATTGTAGAACATGAGATTAGGACTTATTTGGATGCTAAAACTGTTCGACAACATCTTAGAGTTGTTAATCCTAGGAAGGCCCTCACTATTAAGGTAGAGGTAGAGAAGCTACTTAATGTTAGGTTCATCTACCCAGTTCCCTTAACCGAATGGGTATCCAACCCCGTTCCTGTGAATAAAAAGCAAGGAACCATCTGTGTGTGTATAGAATTTCGTGACTTGAACAAGGCTTGTCCTAAAGATAACTTCCCCATGCTGTTCATTGATCATATTCTCGATGAGTGTGTGGGAGGAAAAATATTTTCCTTTATGGATGGATTTTCAGGATATAACCAAATCCAGATCAAACAGGAGGACCATACAAGACAACATTCATATGTCCTTGGGGTACTTTTGCATACCAGAAAATGCCTTTCGTCCTGAAAAACGTCAAAGAAACCTTCCAATGTTCCATGACTTTCTCTTTTCATGATCTCAAACACATAATCGAAGATTACCTCGATGATCTTGCTTCTCACTCTCGCAAGAGAGTGGATCATGTTACACACCGTCGACTAGTTTTTGAAAGATGTCGTTACTATAGAATCCGGTTAAACCCTCACAAATGCATATTTTGCATTAAATATGGCCATCTCTTGGGATTCCTAGTTTCTGAGACTAGGATCATGGTAGATCCTTTTAAGGTTGAGGCAATACTTCAATTCCCTCCCTCGCGCACGATTAGACAACTTCAATTTTTACAGGGGAAAGCTAACTTTTTGCGTCGGTTTATATTGAATTATGCCAATATCACTAAGGTTTTCATGCACCTATTGAAGAAACACACTCCTTTTATCTGGGATGAGCGAGCCCAGGAGTCTTTTGACGCTTTAAAGAAAGCCTTAGTATCGGCCCCTCTGCTAAAATCTCTTGATTATAATAGAGATTACTTGTTGTATATTTCTACATCTGAATAGATGATTGGTATGGTTCTAGTTCAAGAGGATGATGAGATCCATGAGCACATCATCTACTATATTAGTCGAAATTTAGTCATTCCTGAGCGTAATTACTCTCACATTGAAAAGCTAGCTTTGGCTGTCATTCACGCAGTCCAACGTTTACGACACTATATATTTCTTTGCAAAAATATTGTGGTTGTTAATGTCAATCTGTTTCAATACGTCCTCACTAGGCGTATCATAGGTAGGAAATATAATAAATGGATTGTCATCTTACAAGAATTTGATCTCGACTTTGCTTCGGACAAGTCCAAAAAATCACTCTTTTTTGCAGAGTTAATATCCGATTTTCCACGATTAGATGAGGATGTTATCCATGTCAATTCCTTTGCAGACGAACACATTTTCCTTGTATCGTCGTCTGACCCATGGTATCGAAACATTGTTTTACAACTTCAAACCTTGAAGTTCGCTCAACATCTCTCGCGAGATGATCAAAGACATGTTAGATACAAAGCCAAAAAGTATACCATCGTTGAAGACACTCTATATTGCCGAGGAATAGATAGTATCTTACGTCATTGCTTAACTCACGAGGAAGCTGAGTCATTCCTAAATGATTTCCACAAAGGGGCTTGTGGTAGTCATCTATATTAGCTTGCGACAACCCAAAAAATCTTGCGAGTCGGTTACTTCTGGCCCACCATATTTAAATATTGTATTGAAGTGGTTAAGAAGTGTCACCCCTGCTAGGTGTTCACTCAAAAAAAGTACTCGCACCCAACCCCCCTTCACCTAGTCATTACCGTCGGTCCCTTCACCAAGTGGGGGGTATATTTCATCGATTGCAACCCAACTTCGGCTTGGGGGCATCAACACATTATCGTGGTTGTCGACTACTTTTCCAAGTGGGCCAATTCCATGCCTACCATAAAATCCAATGGGAAGACTGCAACCTTCTTCGTGTTCAACCAAATTATCGCCTGGTTAGGTATCCCAAGTGAGATTGTCACTGATCATGGCAGTCACTTTCAGAATGAAACGATGGTAGAACTAGCATCCAAGTTGGGGTTTAGACATGGTCACTCATCTCCTTATTATCCCCAGAAAAATTGGAAAGTAGAGGCTATTGACAAGTCTCTCAAGACCATTTTGCAAAAAACTGTCATCCGGAGTAATTTTGATTGGCACATTATGCTATATCCCACACTTTGGGCATACCGAACCTCAGTCAAGATTGCCACTAGTTTTTCCCCTTTTCAGTTAGTACATGGTGTGGAGGCGATACTTCTTGTTGAATGCGAAATCCCATCTCTCAAGTTGGCAGTCGAGCTCCTACCTGACACTTCATATTTAGAGCGATGCCTCGTGCACCTAGAGAGTCTTGACGAGCAGCGTCGAGACACATTTACAGCTATCAAGGAAAACAAGAAACATGTCAAGGTTTAGTATGTCAAGTTTGTCTATCCCTAGTTGTATGTTGAGGGTGACTTGGTCCTCTTGTATGACCAAGCCAAAGAACCGCTAGGGGCAGGCAAGTTTAAGCCCATGTGGAACGGTCCTTATATCATGCGACCTGTTCTAGAAAAAGGAGTCTATGAGTTGGAATATTATGAAGGGAATAAAATGGACGAATCTAGAAATGGGCTTTAGTTGAAAAGGTATTACACTTGAGCCCTAGGCTTAGGCGAAACCCTTTGTATATTAATGTAAATTTGGTATATATACATCTTTTTCCCCTTTCTCTTTTTGTATTTGGCTTGCTTATTGAGTTTTCCATTTTGGTTGGCAGATGTCAATGGAGTCTTCAATCTATCTAGGATTCATAGATGGGGCCAGGCATCATACACGGAACTTGGCTTTCACCGCTTGGGTGATTTACTCGCCTGAGGGTCTTCTAGTGTCTTCAGGTGGCGTATGCCTAGGGCCATCCACGAATAATGTGGCCGAACATAGCGTCGTCATAGAAATTTTGCATGATGCCATCTCACATGGTATTCACTCTCTAGAGGTTTGCATGGATTCTCAGTTAGTAGTATGTTAGTTGAACGACCGTTACTATGTGCGTGATCCTATGTTACTTCATCGATTCCTACGGGTATGTCTTTTAGAATGACAATTTGATTTTATTACACATTTTCAAATCCCTAGAAGTTCTAATCATGTATCTGATGCCTACGCTAATTATGTTTTAGATTGGCATTTTTCACATTAATAAAGTAAAGAAAACCATTAAATCAATGTACACATTGTAATATATGAGTAAAGATGAAGATCCCTCTTGATATATTTAAAAAATATATGGTGTTTATATTACAAAATTGGAACTAAAACCCTCAAAATACATATATAGCCGATATACATATCCCGTGACATCTACACTTGTGGTGCCGGATGCATATCATGATAGCAAACGACGATGTTTGCGAGACGTCGAAAGAGTCATACCCATGCTCTAGGTACAACAACAACCTGTCGCTACATGGATTTAGGTAGATCCTCTACCTGAACCATATGAATCCTCTATGTCAGACAAGACAGGTTTCCCTGCATGTTCTATAGGACTCTCTCCACTTCTCCTCCCACTGCCTCATCTCCCCGGTGCCTCTATCTATGTCGTAAGAGTCCCTCTAGCCGTTGCAGACCCACATATGCAATCAAAAGTATCTAATTAATATTCAAACACCATCCAAAAATATTTTTGTTTCTGTAAATACAAAAATACAAAAAAATGAAATATGTAAAAACTTTTTACCTATGGCGCCATAAGAAGCCCCTGGTGGAAGCGACATATCTGGATCTCCTCTGAAATCAATCCCCGCATAGGGATAGTCATCCAAAGAAATTATTTGTCTCTACCACCAGAAGAAAAAATCATCATTGTAGGGTGTCGACACCCTACCTCCCCCCTGTCGTTTCATGACTTCGATCCACTGCGCCATAGCTAGATCATGTGGTCCCCTAAGAAGGATCTCTAGTCTAGGTCCTATACCTCAGACCCACTCTAAAAATAAGCTACAAAGGATAGAGGCAAACCTGAAGTTTCACTTACCCCCTTTCTTGCACTATGTCAACTGACCTTTCATATTGGTCAGCAGTGCGTAAAACATAAGTGGTATCGACGCTTGATGTAGTAAGGCCTATCCTATGATCCTGGTAAACACGAGCATAATAATCTTCAAGTTGAGGTTACAAATAGCCTAGATGGGGATTTGACCTCCCACCATGGGAGTCCCTACAGCACAGTGGGCCTCGATATACTCAACCTTTATCCCACTCTGTGCCCCATGTGAATTGAGGTCCACAACCTCTCCTTGGCATGAAAGTCCAGCCAAGAAGTAAATTTCCTCTACTTCGATCCTTAATGGTTGTCCATCAAGGATAAATCTCTAGCTATCAGGATCCCAATAGCCCACCAACATCGCTAACAAGCTCACTTGGTCCCTCATTCCTTTGAGAGCCCAAAACTTGTACAAAATACATCTTTTTAGAGCCACTTGAGCCATTGAATCTTGATCCATTGTTGCATCTACCTCCTCATGCTCTCGCTCTCTTCATTCCAACACCATCCTGAAAAAAAAAAACATTTTTGAGTTAGAAACCCTTTTTTTTTTCCATTTGCATACGTATACGCAATTTATCCACAAACAGGCATGGGTAGGGCCTAATACATTCCCCGTGTGGTTCACAGAGGGGCGTATATCTAGTCGTATATGTGACCTATTCATAGAAACCTGCGTATACCGAAAACTCCAAATTGCACCCTCAAAAACTAAGAAAATAGAACCTAATTCAAAAATTTAAACCATTGAATTTGAAGAGGATGGGATGAAGAGTTACCTGATCTAGACTATTCGTGATTCTGTTGCCTATAGCTTCCGCAATTGTCATTTGAATCTTGGAGGTATTTTAGTCCAAATTGAACTATTTGGGTAAAAATGAAAATGATACAGTAATTTTTTATTTTATTACTATTTATAAGCTATTTTTACCCACTTGATATAGTTTTATGCAATTGTTTCGCCTAAAAGACTAATTCAAGAATGGCTTTAAGTTGGTTTTTGCAGTTTTGACTCAATTTTATTATGGATTTCAATGTCATAGTTGGTCGTTCATCTCCTCAGGCAGGTATATTCATAACCTAGCATATAAGATAGGTATCTACTCCATCATGCATTTTTGCGTTATCCTTCGACTACTGCTTTTTACACCTTAGGTACGAACCCATTTATTGCGATGGATAACCCCCCATCTTCTATTAATAGAGTCATTAATAAATGGTAGAGACTTACCAAACATGGGTACCCTAGTTAGAACATCTTTGTCAGTTGGTGCCCATGCCGAGTTTTTCCTTAGGACTGGGAGTCCATTATAATTCAATACATGACTATATGATGAGCCTCATTTCTCATTCATGCACATGCGGCCTTATTACCCATGGACTCCCAAAAATGAGTCTTAGTTAATCTCTTTTCCGACTCGTCCAAAACCTTAAAATATCGCTGAGTGATTTGTCCCTTTCATGCTTGTTAAAGTTGGATTTTAAAGCTCATGAGTCTTAGTTAAGCTCTTTTCCGACTCGCTACCAAAAATTGAAAATATTGATGACTGAACTTGTCTTTTTCACACTCGTAAATTGGATTTGAAAAGACATCTATTTGGCATAAGTTTACCCCTTTTTCACACCAAGTAGACTAAAAGATATAAAAAGGGAAATTTTTTGGTGTTAAGTTGTGATTGCATCTCATGCCCTACTTGCAGTATTGATGTTAATCCCTAATATTGGCTCATTACCCCTTAATCGGGGCATATTACATTAGTAATGTTATTTTATTTATGTCAGCATTTAAGTGGGTTAAAAGGATGTTGCCCCCTCGAGAGGCTTATTATCTAAAATTATCTCTTTTTCAAGGCATTGAGTACTTTTTCTAAGGTTTTTCTATGCTATATTGATATTTGGTTCTTAACATATGGTATTAGAGCTCAAGGTCTTAGGGTTTCACTGCTACATCTGAGACACCTTGGAATTTTCGCTATAACTTTGTTTCTACAACGTTTCAAAAGGAACAACTTGGAGGATATTTAGTAGATGGATCAAAGTACGTTGGGTTAAAATTTCATCTCCGGAGGCCTTATAATTTTGGATATACAACCTGTACAAGATAGGGTTCTGGAATCATCCTGAACTGCAACATTGCGGAATTCTCACTATAAAAAAAATTATGTAACGTTTCAGACCCTGAATGTTGGAGGATATTCACATAAATTAGTAAGGTATCTATGGTAAAAAATTTAGCATTTGGGTCATCTTAGATTTGTAGATACACCCTGTGGAAGATAGGGTATCTGACTAGTCTCAAGAAGTTGTTCCAGGGTAAAAAATCATAACTTCTTCCCAGAGTATCCAAATTGAGTTGGATTGGTTTCATTGGATAGTGGAAAGTCTATAGTATTTATGGTACAAATTTTAGAATGTTATATCAATTATTTTGTGTGGGCCACACTATACAAGTGAGATCTCCTGGAAAGGAAACAAATCAACAAGTTGTGGGGAAGTTACCGTAAATTCCACTTGGCACATCCAATTTTGATCAGACCTGTGGCATTGCAGAGAAGAAATATCAGAGAACTACATAAAGGAATTTTTCATACCTAGAAGGGATGAAACTTGGGAGATACAATAGAAGAAATATTGTCTAGGAGAACCACCTCAAAATCAAGGTTCAAAAGTGATACATGGCCAACATGCCACCCAAAAAGGGAACTTCTACACCAAATAAGCCTCCAGACAATCCTACTTGGACTCTTGATGAAGGTTAAGAAATGCATAGGGACATAAATGATTTACAAAAGAAGATAGTAACAAAATATGAACTACAAGAGATGGAAGCTAAGTTGGAGGCAAAGATGGATGGTTTAAAAGAGGAGATCATGGAAGTATTGAAAATTTTTGTAACGGAGAAGACAACTGAAAGTGAAAAAGCATCCCATGAAATTCATGATGAGGACACAAGGAAGGTGAATCAAGAATGGAGAAACTCCAACTTTGGTTTGATGACCAACCATGTTCCTATGATCGATATGAGGAAGTTTGATGGAAAGGACCCAATCGCATGGATACTTCAGATGGAGCAATTCTTTGATCTACATAATGTGCCACATACACAAAAGGAACGAATTGCTTCTTTATATTTAGAACCTAATCAATTTGTATGGTATCGATGGCTTTTTTCTCACAAACCACTCGTCACTTGGACAATTTTCACAGAAGAAATGATAGCACACTATGAGGATACAAGGAGCAATACCTTCTTTAGCCAATTGATAAATCTCAAGAAAAAGGGTTCAGTTACCAAGCACA
>JZKD02S1397064.1:395793-451989 GCA_000966675.3 Picea glauca
TCCTATCATCCTCAATCTGATGGACAAACCGAGATAGTGAACAAATGTCTGGAAGACTACCTTCATTGCTTTGTCTCTGATAAACAAACATAATGGTTCAAATGGTTACCCTTGGTAGAATGGTGGTATAACACTTCCTTTCATAGTGCAACAAAAATGACACCATTTATGGCACTTTATGGATACCACGCTCCTTCCATCACTTCTTCTCTAAAATAAAAATACAAATTTCAAGCAGTGGAAGATCACATCGAGAATCAACAACAAGTTCTCCAAATCTTAAAGGACAACCTAACCATGGCACAAAATCGCATGAAACAACAAGAAGATTAGCATCATAGTGAAAGATGTTTTGAAGTAGGGGATTGGGTGTTTTAAAGACTACAACCATACAAATAGATGTCCCTCAAGCAAGACAAGAAGAATAATAAATTATCACCAAAGTACTATGGCCCTTATAAGGTGTTGCAAAATATTGGTACTATGGCATACAAATTGGAGTTGCCTGCATCTTCACGAGTATACCCAGTTTTCCATGTTTCATTCTTAAAGAAGGTTATAGGTGACAAGATCCCAGTTCAAACTATATTTCTAGAACTTGATGAGGAAGGAAAAATCATATTGGAGCCTAAATCTATCATTGACACAAGAATTCGCCAGCTGAGGAATAGATCCATTTCAGAGTATCTCATTAAATGGAGGAAATTACCGGCTGAAGATTCAACTTGGGAAGATGAGTCTTTTATACAGAAGCATCCAGAGTTACTCAAGCGTTACAGACAACACTTGTCTCAAGGGTAGGGGCATGTTAAGCCATAATATTGGCTCATTACCCCTTAATTGAGGAATATTACATTAGCAATGTTATTTTATTTATGTCGGCTTTATTCCATTAGTTGTAATTATACCTCCTAGTCTCCTATATATACCAAGGAGACATTTTCATTTGGAATCATATTGTACTTGAACATTTTAGTGGGGTAAAAGAAGGTTGCCACCTCGAATAGGCTTATTATCTGAAATTATCTCTTTTTCAAGGCATTGAGTACTTTTTCAGAGGTTTTTCTACGCTATATTGATATTTGGTTCTTAACAATTGAGCCTTTAGCCGGTTCTCGCTTTTCATTATAAACCGTTGCCTAAGCATTTTTCATCCTCAACCAAGTAGAGCCTTGTTTATATCCTTCACAATTTGACACCCTATACCCTGGAGGAAACATCACCCCGAGTGTCCATTTCCCACATGCATTTTCTTGCATTAAGCATAGGTATGTTCCACTACTGGAACTAGTTTTTCTTACTTGCGACACTCGTTCCATCCTCTGTATCATAGCATTCATTTGTTATGAAATAAAAAAAATGACGGGCGAGAAGGGAGTACTATATTGTAATTGGTAGCAATCATGTCACCTTTGAACAAAGAACAAAGTTATTGAGTCCTTGTGTCATGATAATTTTGGGTTTATCATGGCCTTAAGAAGTTGATCTCGCTATAGAGATTTCTCTATTGATTGGTTAGTCTTCCAGTCCCTATAGAGAACATTTATGATTCCTCCTGCATCTAATTGTCACATCATTGAGTCCATGCTACCAGAGTCCACCATCTGTCTCATGCTCTTGTTCAAAGGAAGTCTATCAACCTATGTCAGACACTCCTCAGAAATCTTGACTTTGCTTGTCGACCATACCCTGAGTTTGTCTCAGAATCACATGATACTTTGGTCTTATCATGCACCCTAGCCCCATCATTGGTAGGTCACCTTGCACCCAACAATTGACATTTTATCATTGGTCATTGACTAGGTGGTTTCCCTTATGTTCGACGACAAGACATCTATTCACACTTTGGGATTCGTGCAATTTCTTGGATTCCATTAGCCTTATTGGTGGTTTACTTGCCTTTGTCAATAATTTTTCATCATTGGATTCTATTCAGAGGGTCCTTTTCATGTACCACTTGCATTTGGTACATGTGAAAGATGGATAGGGTCGTTGGTTCATGAACATGTTCTTCATCCGATCTCCACCAAATAATGAAGCTCCTGCTTTGTTCCTCGTGCTGACTGATGAGAGATGCCTCAATTATCTCCTTTCAGCGAGTCTCTTTCCATTGACTTCAGCTCATTTATTCTGGATATGGGACCTAGAGTTTTATGAGTACCTTGAGGCTTGCAGTCATTAGTGTCATGTTCTCTTTCCATTGAGAGATGGGAATACATCAATGTCTCCTAATCAATGGATTTCTCAAGTGTTTGACATCGACTCCTTTTTCACACTTGTAGGAATGTACTCGATTCCTTGATACCTACTTTCAATATTGGTAGGTTGTCTCACGTTTGTTAACGGTATACCTCAATGACCGGTAATCAAATGATGTCTCATCATGTTTTATGATGCAGGAGCATCACCCACGTCAAGTGAGCCAACACATTGAGCAAAAGACAGCTGGACAGCGCCAACACAAATTTTGGAAAACACTTGGAAGTTTTTGCATGATCTTAAATGACTCATTTAAGAGGTGGTGCACTTGTATATTGTAAATGGACCTTGAGCGGATAGCTCACGTCCTTAGGTAGATGATACATTTAATAGATTTAATGTAAAGTAGATAGAACATTTATTTCTAGATTTGATAGCTTTAGAGATCGAGAGGGAAATGGGATATAGACACCCTCATTGTACATTGTAACATAGTCGAGAGCATTCAAGAGAAGCAGAAGAGAAGAGCACACAGAGAAGCATTTGAAGAACCTCCATGTACATATATTGAATTAATAGAAGAAAGATTTGATTCAATTCCATGGTTGTGTTATTCTCTGTGTCTTGTTGATATTATGCTCATGAATGTTTGCTTCTTGTCATACATTTGCTTTTACATGCTATGTATGTGATTTCATGGTTGAATTGAAGTTAGTGAGAACAAGGAGTTAGTTTCAATTGTTTCTCTATCTTGGACCAGAGAATTCCTGCAAGGAGTGCAGTTGAATTTGTCTGCAAGGAGTGCGTGACTACAGGGTTCGAGTAGAGATAACTTTTGGTTCTAAGTCCTCAGAAGTGCAAGTTTGGCACTGGAGCCGTGCAAGGCGTGTGCAGGCTAGAAGAAGTCTTAGAGTTGCGATTCTGAGTAAAGGGATTGAAAGACCGTTGCTGTAGGTGTGCGCAGAGTCGTGAAGACTTCAACATTTAGCGTGATTGAAGAATTTCCGCAAGGAGTGCGTGCAAGAAATTCTTCCTGAGGGAATTGAAGTCGTCGAAGCTCAGAAGGGATAGGCCTTCAAGGTTGTCGAAGGGCAGCAGAGGTAAGTCGTGCAAGCAAGTGAACGGAAGGTCACTGGTTGGCGAGCGGTTCATAGAGGGAGATACTTCTTGTTCGAGGATTACACAAGAAGGAACGTGGACGTAAAGTCTACCGTGTAGGCAGAAAGAAGTTCAAAGCTCAATTGAACAGGAGTCGTCGATCGGGGTTACGAGGGACATTGGTTCTATTCATGTATCGACACATTGGGAGTTCGCGAGGTAAGACTCCTATTTTATGTAAAGGAAAAGCGCGAGATCGCGAGAAGCAAAGTTCCGACGGTTTCTTGTATAGTGTGGGCCATAGTCTGGTGACGTGGCAGGTGATCTCGGGACATCGAGATCTCGTGAGTTGAAAGACAAATAGTTGGAGGTTCGAGTCGTGAGACGCGAGAGTCCGAAGATGTGATAGGCAATATCGGCATCTCGAAACATCGAGACTCGGAAGGTGGAGTACTGAGTGTCGAGAATCGCAAGCGGCGAAGTTGCGATAGTGCGAAGTCGCGATAAATTAAAAGACCCGAGAAAGCGGGACGAGATCGGGACATCGGATCTCAGGGATCCGAAAGCTTAGCATTCACTGTTGAACTCGTGAGTTTGCGAGTGCCGATTTCCCAAAAGGAAGAAGAGGGGATCGGGAGCGAAGAGAACCTGTGGGGTGCAGAATTCCCGACTGGGAATTGAAGAGCCGTTGAGTTCTTTGGGCCGAGAAGAAAGAAGGTCCTGGTGAGAGGTGATTGTATTCTGAGGAGTGAAGTTGGCGTCAGTTGTGGTATCAGAGAGGGAAATATCTTTTCTTTCTGTAGCAGAGAAGAGGGTACATCATGCTGCCCAAAAGAGAAAGGAAATCACCAGATCCTGAAGATAGGGAGGTGAGAAGAAGAGGTAGGCCAGCAGGAAATGCAGAAATGGAGCAACATATGAGAGATCTTCGAGCAAGGCTTGAGGAGATGGAGACTGCACAAAGTCGTAGAGTTGGTGCTAAGGATCTTAGTGATTCCGAGGTTGAAGAAGAAGCTAGACATGATGAAGAAGTCACAGCAGAAGATGCATCGACCGAGAGGTTGATCAAAGCCATCGCAAGGATGGGCGCGAAGGCAAAAATGGACATTCCAATTTATGAGGGAAGTCTGTATGCAGAGGAGCTATTGGACTGGATTAGAGCTCTTGACACATACTTCGATTATGAAGATGTGGAAGAAGATAAGAAAGTCAAGCATGCAGTTATGTGCTTGAAAGGACATGCATCATTGTGGTGGGATGAACTACAAGCTGATAGACGCTGCAAAGGAAAGAAGAAGATCAAAAACTGGGATCGAATAATTGCAAAGATGAAAGCAAAGTTCATCCCAAGGGATTACCAGATTACTCTGTTCAGGCAAATGAAAAACCTGAGACAGAAGCTGATGACAGTCAAGGAATATACTGAGGAGTTCTACTGACTGAACATCAGAGCAGGTCATCGGGAAAGTGATGATGAGAAGGTGGCGAGATACTTGAATGGTCTGAGATATGACATTCAGGATGGGTTAAGCATGCTTACCATTCGAATGGTGGAAGATGCTTACCAATTGGCTCTGAAAGCCAAAGAGAAGCTGAGCCGAAAGCAGGGATAGCGAGGGCGAGGCAGAAGCCAGCCAAGAGGCAAGGCAGTTGCCCAGGAGAGAACTTAGAAGACCAGGGAGGAATGGAAGAGACCTCAGGGTAAGGTAGAGAGAGGTGGAACCTCACAGCAGAGGGAGCCATATGCTGAACAGAGAGGACAACAAAATGATCAGCGAGGAGACTATGCTGATGCAAACACTCTTCCTCATACTAGAGGTCGAGGTAGAGGAAGAGGAGGAGTAATCACATGTTTCACATGTGGGAAGAATGGGCACAAGTCATTCGAGTGTCCAGAGAAAAATAAAGATGCGGAGGAAGCTCACATCACTGAAGCATAGAGGCGTGATGTTGTGAATGATGATGATACAGGAAGTGGAAAGTCGCTGACGGTGCACAAAGTTCTCTTAACACCCGAGAAGGAGGTGGAGGACACAGCTCAGAGGACCAGACTTTTCAGAACCACATGCAAGACCAAGGGCTGAAAATGCAAGGTCATTGTGGACAGCGGAAGCACCGACAATCTCGTTTCAACCGAGATGGTGGAGAAATTATAGCTGGATACGACTGATCACCCGAGTCCATATAAAGTTTCGTGGCTACAAAAGGGACATCAGGTGAGTGTCACTAAACAATGTTTAGTTGATTTCAAAATGGGTGAATATAAGGATAAGGTCCTATGTGATGTCATTCCCATGGATTTCTGTCATGTATTGCTGGGGAGACCATGGCAGTATGATCGAAATGTGGTTCATGACGGGAGGATGAACACATATACTTTGGAGAAGGATGGGAGGACACACAAATTGCTTCCGATAAAGGATAAGGAGGTGAAACAGGAAGTAAGCAGCACGATACTTCTCATGAGTGGGAAGGAACTTCTTTCAGAGATGGAGAAGAAGGAAGATCCACAATTCTTTGTGGTCAGAAAACCGAGGATTGTTCTGACTAGCACAAGAGTGGATGACTTACCTGTTGAGATTCAAGAACTGCTGGAAGATTTTGCTGACATCATCATGGACGAATTACCTCATTCGTTGCCACTAATGTGAAGTGTGAGTCATCACATAGACCTCATACCAGGAGCAAGTTTGCCAAATAAAGCTGCGTACATGTTGATGCCGCAGGAGAATGAGGAGGTCAAGAGGCAGGTCCAAGATTTGGTGGACAAAGGATTGGTCAGGGAAAGCTTGAGTCCATGTGTTGTATTGACAGTGCTCAGTCTGAAGAAAGACGGAGGCTGGAGGATGTGTACCGACTCAAGAGTGATAAACAAAATTACCATCAGGTACAGATTTCCACTGCCGAGAATGGATGATCTGATGGATTGCCTGAGCGGGGTAAATTATTTTTCAAAAATTGATCTGAAAAGCGGATACCACCAAATTCGCATGAGGGAAGGTGATGAATGGAAGACAGCATTCAAGACAAATGAAGGTTTGTACGAATGGCTGGTCATGCCATTTGGTTTGACAAACGCGCCAAGCACTTTTATGAGGCTAATGAATGAAGTCCTGCGGGAGTTTATCGAAAAATTCATCATTGTTTATTTGGACGACATATTGATTTATAGCAAATCAGAGGTTGAACATATGAAACATTTGGCCATTGTGATGAGAAAGCTACAGTAGGAAAAGCTGTTGATCAACATGAAGAAATGTTCATTCATGAAGACAAAGCTCATTTATTTGGGTTTTGTTATTTCGGCGAATGAGTTGAGGATGGATCCAGAGAAAGTGGAAGTGATCAAGAATTGGCCATCACCCAGAAATGTTTTTGAGGTGAGAAGTTTCCATGGTTTGGCTAGTTTCTACAGAAAGTTCATCAGGAATTTCTGTGGAATTAGTGCAACGATGATGGACATAGTGAAGAAGCGACACAAGTCTTTTCATTGGACAACAGAGGCTGAGAAGAGCTTCAATCTATTGAAGCGAAAGATCATAGAGCAACCAGTGTTGGTGTTGCCTAACTTTCAGAAGACATTTCAGGTGAAATGTGATGCCAATGGGTATGCCATAGGAGCGGTCCTGAGTCAGGAAGACAGACCGGTTGCCTATTATAGCGAGAAGCTGGATGACACGAAGCTGAAATACTCCACGTATGATAAAGAGTTTTATGCTATCATACAGACGCTGAAGAAGTGGAGGCATTACTTGATCCTAAAGGAATTTGTACTGTACAATGATAATCATGCATTGCAGTTTGTGAGTCAACAAGAGAAGTTGAATCAGAAACATGCAAAATGGGTAGAGTATATGTAGAATTTCACATTTGTGATCAAACACATTTCGGGGACTGCTAACAAAGTGGCTGATGCTTTGAGCAAGAAATGTTTACTGTTGCAAGAGTTTCGGGTCAAAACCTTGGGTTTTGAAAACCTCAAGGACATATATGCAGATGATGCAGATTTTGGGGAAGCGTATGAAGCAGCTGAGAATCCAGTTCTCAGAGATCGGAGTCCTTGGATAGATTATATGATCCAAGAAGGATTGTTGTTCAGAGGCAATCAACTGTGTATTCCGAATTGCTCCATGAGGGAGAATCTGTTGAAGGAGAAACACAACGGAGGCTTAGCAGGACATTTTGGCCATGAAAAAACATTCGCGAAGCTGAGCGAGGCATATTTTTGGCCAGGCATGCGAGCAGATGTCAAACGGTTTGTTGAAAGATGTCGGATTTTTCAGCACTCAAAGGGGCGGAAGTAGAACACGGGTTTTTATCAGCCATTGCCCATACCAGAGAGACCATGGGAGGCGATTAGCATGGATTTTGTACTGGGTTTGCCACGGATGCAAAGAGGGGTTGATTCCATCTTTGTGGTTGTAGACAGATTTTCAAAGATGGCACATTTTATTCCATGTCAGAAGACCAGCGATGCGACGCACATCATGAACTTGTTTTTCAAAGAGGTTGTTAGACTCCATGGATTGCCGAGAAGCATAGTCTCGGACAGAGATACCAAATTCATAGGGAATTTTTGGAGGACGCTATGGAAGAAGCTAGGGACTAACTTGGCGTTTAGTTCTTCTTATCATCCTCAGACAGATGGAAATACCGAGGTGGTCAACAGAAGTTTTGGAGACTTACTGAGGAGCTTGGTGATGGAGAACCATGATAGCTCGGACAACATATTGCCATAGGCTGAGTTTGCGTATAATGATTCAGTGAATCGGACTACATGAAAGAGTCCATTTTAGGTTTTGTATGGGATGCAACCGAGAGGAGTTTCTGAATTGCGGAATTTAGAACAGACTGCGACTAGCAGCGCTAGTGCAGAGGAGTTCGTTGAAGCCATAAAAGAACTTCACAGTCAAGTGAAGCAACGAATGATGAAATCAAACCAGGAATATAAGAGTAGAGAAGATCAGCATCGGAGACAGCTTCAGTTTGAAGTTGGTGATTTAGTTCTGGCGCATCTGAGGAAAGAAAGGTTCCCAAGGGGAACATATAATAAACTCAAGATGAAGAAAATCGAACCGTGCAGAGTCCTGAAGAAATTCGGAGAGAACACATATGAGATTGAATTGCCGGATGGCACTGGGATATCTCCGATATTCAATATCTCAGACTTATACCCATACAGGTCTAGAGAGGCAGAGACTGGAACTGAGGAACCAGTGATCCAGTGGCAGAAGCATATGCCGATTGCATAAAATCCACAGATGGAATGCATACTGGACAAGAGAGTGGGTAGAAAGACCAGAAGAAAACAATACTTCGAGTATCTGGTCAAATGGAAAAATCACCCAATGGAGGATGCTAGCTGGGAGACTGAAGCAGTCATATAGAAGCATGGACAGACCGTACAGGAACTCATGGACAAGAGCCCATGAAATTTTTCGAGCGAGGGAGTATGATGCAGGAGCATCGCCCACGTCAAGCAAGCCAGCACATCGAGCGGAAGACAACTGGAGTGCCAGCACAAATTTTGGAAAACACTTGGAAGTTGTTGTGTGATCTTAAATGACTCATTTAAGAGGTGGTGCACTTGTATATTGTAAATGGACTTTGAGAGGATAGCTCATGTCCTTAGGTAGATGAGACATTTAATAGATTTAATGTAAAGTAGATAGAACATTTATTTCTAGATTTGATAGCTTTAGAGCTCGAGAGGGAAACGGGCTATAGACACCCTCATTGTACATTGTAACATAGTCAAGAGCATTCAAGAGAATCAGAAGAGAAGAGCACGCAGAGAAGCGTTTGAAGAACCTCCATGTACAGATATTGAATTAATAGAAGAAAGCT
The DNA here is from genome assembly GCA_000966675.3 of Picea glauca. NCBI lineage: Eukaryota > Viridiplantae > Streptophyta > Pinopsida > Pinales > Pinaceae > Picea > Picea glauca. The sequence continues at coordinate 404,938 of JZKD02S1397064.1, forward strand.
TTGATTCAATTCCATGGTTGTGTTATTCTTTGTGTCTTGTTGATATTATGCTCATGAATGTTTGCTTCTTGTCATACATTTGCTTTTACATGCTGTGTATGTGATTTCATGGTTGAATTGATGTCAGTGAGAACAAGGAGTTAGTTTCAATTGTTTCTCTATCTTGGACCAGAGAATTCCTACAAGGAGTGCAGTTGAATTTGTCCGCAAGGAGTGCGTGACTGCAGGGTTCGAGTAGAGATAACTATTGGTTCTAAGTTCTCAGAAGTGCAAGTTTGGCACCGGAGCCGTGCACAGGATAGAATAAGTCTCAGAGTTGCGATTCTGAGTAAAGGGATTTAAAGACTGTTGTTGTAGGTGTGCGCAGAGTCGTGAAGACTTCAACATTTAGCGTGATTAAAGAATTTCCACAAGGAGTGTGTGCAAGAACTTCTTCCTGAGGGAATTGAGGTCGTCGAAGCTCAGAAGGAATAGGCCTTCAAGGTTGTCGAAGGGCAGTGGAGGTAAGTCGTGCAAGCAGGTGAATGGAAGGTCGCTAGTTGGTGAGCGGTTCATAGAGGGAGTTACTTCTTGTTTGAGGATTACGCAAGAAGGAATGTGGATGTAAAGTCTACCGTGCAGGAAGAAAGAATTTCAAATCTCAATTGAACAGGAGCCATCGATCAGGGTTACGAGGGACATTGGTTCTATTCGTGGATCAACGCATCGGGAGTTCGCGAGTTAAGACTCCTATTTTACGTAAAGGAAAAGCGTGAGATCGCGAGAAGCGAAGTTCCGACGGTTTCATGTATAGTGTGGGCCATAGTCTGGTGACGTGGCAGGTGATCTTGGGACATAGGGATCTCGTGAGTTGAAATCCAAATAGTTGGAGGTTCGAGTCGCGAGACGTGAGAGTCCAAAGACGCGATAGGCAATATCGGTGTCTCGGAACATCAGGACTCGGAAGGTGGAGTACTGAGTGTCAAGAATCACAAGCGGTGAAGCTGCGATAGTACGAAGTCGCGATAAATTAAAAGACCCAAGAAAGCAGGAGGAGATCGGGACATCGGATATCAAGGATCCGAAATCTTAGCATTCACTGTTGAAATCGCGAGTTCGTGAGTGTCAATTTCCCGAAAGGAAGAAGAGGGGATTGGGAGCGAAGAGAACCTGTGGGGTGCAGAATTCCTGACTAGGAATTGAAGAGCAGTTGAGTTCTTCGGGCCGAGAAGAAAGAAGGTACTAGTGAGAGGCGATCGTATTCCGAGGAGTGCGATTGGCGTCATTTTACCTCAACTCCTTTATTCACATGATGTCGACTTGCACCTTTGGCGGATAGTGTAGAAGACTTGAATACATCACTATGTGGCTGCAACTTTCCTGAGTTGTTGCTTCCCCTTCATTGGACCAGTACCTATTTGACTTCAGTGATCATGGGAGATCAGATTGTACTTCATGGTATACAAATATCTTTAGATTGATTTTGAGACTAGTTTCATTGGGCCTTGTTCATGAGTATGATAGTTTTTGGCATGTAACCGCATTTGTATTTTCCTATTCATGGACATGAACACTTGTTTGGTATATTTTCCACATGGATCTGCATTGTATTCTCGATATCCATGTATGAAAAGTCTGTACATAATGTAATGAGCAATTTAGTTCATCCAATTGGTTCTCTACCACTCCACATCTAGGTTACTTATAATGTATTTCAGCCATCATAGATACTCCTCTGATCTCACACATTAGGGGGCATATGTTATAGAAAGATTTTCCTCACAATTGCTATCTTGCAGAGAGGGCCTTTTTCCATTTCCCTATGCATACTTATCATCTTGTTTTGATGAATCCAGAGATAACAATCTACATTTTTTCCACATATATGCTCCCTATCAGTTATACAAGATGTGTATACGCTTGCTGCTCCACTACAACTCATGTATATTGGGATTTGTACCAGAAAATACAAAATGAAGTTGGTTTTCCATGCCATGATAGATGATCGCTGATCGTTGGCCTTCCATATACTAGAAACATTCTAAATTGGCCCTTCAGTTTCATTCTGAAGGCTATAAGAGAACAATTTCGAGCTATGGAAAAAAGGATAAAGCATTAAACTTTGAGAGCAAAGTTACTTTGGAGAAATTACTTCATATTGAGTCTGCATCCATTTTTCCCTCAAGTATGAACACAATGTTCAGACCCCCAAGCTCTTTCCCTATTGTTGAGAGGACCTCATTGCCTCTTTCCTATGAGCTTGCCTTTGGTGGAGAATTGAAGTGGCAGAGACCCAGTTGGAAGGAACTTGGTTTCTTGGTTTCGAACCATGCCAACACAGAAGTCTGTAATTTTGTCACTTCTGCTGATCAATTATTAATAGAAATACTCCTTTCCCATCATATTGCTATCTTACAAATATAAGATTATTATCCATGGACGTGTTTGTAATGTTTATTAATGGATTATGCTATCTTATGTGCTAACCCCTTTTATATCATCACTATGTACTTGCTCTTCTTGTTTGTTAAGAACTTCTTGTGGGTATAAAGCTTTGGGTCAAAGTGCTCAACGGTGGAACATCATCAAACGTTGGATCGAGGTAGGCCTCTTTCTTATATTGCACATTATTCTATATAGCATATGTTATAATTGAGTTGATTTCTGCAGTCATACCTGTCTGTTGTGGTTTACCCTTGGCCATAGAGATTTTTTCCCTTCTAACAACCCATAAAAGACTCAAAGTAGTTTTTGCAGAGGATTCTAAGCCCGATAAAGAGGTCAAATCTGCATCTATTACACCAAGTATCCCTCACAAAAACATTCTTACTCCTTCCTCCCAGATGCCTACACCATATTCTAAAGTTGATATACCTTTTACATCCATCAAGGAACCCAAGCCTTCTTCTCTTGAGACATCTGATCACAGCCCAGTTATTGAGAAATTGCAACAAGAAAATTCTCAGTTGCTTCAACAATTGGCAGAACGAAAAAACTATGGATAGGAAGTTTCATCATGACAATGTTGTCCTGCAAGCAAAAGTGAACTCTCTTCAGTGATTGGTTGATCATATGGCCACCACCAATCACAATCTCTGGATGCAATTGAAACATCGTAAAAGGCCTAAGAAAAATTCCCCAGGGAATGAGGAGACCCTTCTAATTCCAATCCACCCCCTCCTTCACGAGTATAGTTATTTCGAGTGATCCATTTTTGTTTGTAGAGGGACCTGCAAATCCTTAGGTGTGGGAGAAATTTTGGTTTGGTGTTTTGACTATATTTTTCAATGGCCAATTCATTTTTGTATGTGACAATTATATATTTTATGCTCTCATTTATCCATTTTAAAGGTATTATCAAGCTTTATACATCAATTATCCATGGAATTACACAAGGTATGTATAATCATTAATTTTTAAATGGTCTTACGATTAATTCATATTAGTTAATTGATTATCAAGATCTAACGTTCTGGTTTGCTTGCAATAGGTCAAAATCGTGATCCAATCCTCCATCCAGTCCCTCATCCGACACTCCATCCAACACTCGATCCAACACTCGAAGCGCACAGGAGCTGGCAGTTAGCACATCGATGACCTTTGATGGATGAATCATAGATATGGGTTTTATTCTCACTCGTGCCCTCCAGCTATGGAGCTCGACGCATCTAGGATTGGTATTTGCAGCGGCCGCTAAGTGGAGCACACAAGACTGTTAAGGAAGATGCTTATGTTAAAATGAATTTAATGAACTTACTATTTTTAGAGAGAGTTGACCCTTCGACCACTACCCTTCCAGTTGTCGACCTCTCAAGATTTGTAATAATATATAAATATCGTTTCCTATTCCACAAAGAGGTCATGAATTTTATTATTTACATAGACATTATCTCCATTTTGTTGTATACTTTGTTTTTATGATCAATGCCAATGTTGTGTTAGCTCAATTTACTGTGTTTTCTTATTGAAGTGTTGTCATGACCTTCTGGTGGGGGCACTAGTGGTCTGGGTGATTGTTTATACCAGTATATAGTTTCATTTATATAGTTTCCTTTCATACTTATTAGATTTCGAAATTTCTTATTTACTGTGTATATCTTTTAATTTCAAATTTCTTTCTCATTGTGTATCATTTTATTTTCAAATCACTTGTCTAATTCACCTCCCTGTATATCTTCTCTTATCTGTAGATCAGTTTCTAAATTTTGTATGTCACAGAGTATGTGTGGGCGTCCATGGTTGTGTGTTGATATTTAGACTCCTAACATTTTGTTTGTCGGTTGTAGAAGTTGTCTAATTATACTGTCATGTCTTTTTCTCCCTATATGTAAATTACTCTGCATAGTACTAATTTAGATAGTGTTTATTTATCAAGTTCTCTGTAGGTTTTCTTATTTGCTAATGTTTCTTTTAGCATAAAAAAGATAGGATATAAATGGATTTCGAATTATGATCTCCAACAACATCTTAGTTGATTTTGAGTACGATCTTTAATGTTAGCTTGGTTAACTTTAGGTTATGATTTTTAATGAAATCCCAGTTATGAATTTCAATTATGATTTCTAATTAGCATCAGTCAAGAGTTTGTAGGTTTCCACATAGTATTTTCATTATCATCTTAGTTATGAATTTGAATTAGGATTTTTGATTAAGTGCTAATTATGAGTTTATAGCTTTGCTTGAGTTAGTGATTTTGAACCGAGTATTTTTCAGTAGTTGTGTGATAGAGTGAATGATTTGTGTTGAATCTCTTCTGCACAATGTTTAAATATCATATGGATTCCAAGAACATTTAGTATTGCTTTTATGATGGAAAAACTTTCTATAGACTGCCTTATCCATACTTTACATTTCTCTGTAGAAGTTAGCACTGAGTTAATTCCACTTGAACTATAATTAGTAGTTATATGTCATCGTGATATCATTCACCACCGAAGACACAATCATCACATTTGAATACTATCATAACACTCTTTTTTTTAGTTAAGTAGATTAATGTTTATTCTTTGCGGAATAGAAATTGTTGTGAGTTTTTACTTTAAGAATATAGTTCACTTGTCAAGATAGTTTTGATAGATTAATTGCTTACTTTCCTACTTGCTTGTTCATTCAGAGGTAGATAGATCAAATAATTAAGAAACATATTACTTGTTGTTTGCTTATTCAAAGAGATATTGAATAGATTAAATAGGTTTGAAATAGATTACTTGTTATTTGCTTATTTAGAGATAGATTAAACAATCCATAGTCCTATATTGTTTAAGGCTACTTAGGTTAAATAGTTCATAGTTCTATAATTGCTTTAAGCTCATTAATTGAAGGTTTCTCTACATTGTTTAAATAGATTTTAAAATTCATATCTTTAAAAAGTAGAATTGTAAATTAAAAAGAGTGATGATCCCTAGGGTAAACTATCTCCTTATCTAGACAATATTTCCATTAGCTTTTCTTTCGTCTAGATTTTATTTCTTCCTTGGCTCATATTGTGCCACAACTCTAAGTTTACTTACCTTGGGTTGAAATTTAATTGAGGGAATTAGTACATATAGAATACCCATCATTTAGCATGGATCTTTTTTTATGCATGTGATTTTTCATGCCTCTAACATTAATGAGATGTCCTTAGAATTCGAGATCCATTTAGAGAACTGAGTCTTAGGACTGTAACATGCCCCGCCTACTAGTGGCTAAGTTCGTTGCATCCTTTATAAGCGAGTTTAAGTGGCATATTCCGGGGTTGGATATGGCTGAGTATGTTACAATAGTTTTCCCATTGATGGTGAGCTATGGAAAGGGTCAACTAGCACTTTCTCTAGCATTGAATTGTCATTGAGGGTGAGCTCGAGTAACAAGCGAAAGAACCTTCCTCCATAATAGTATTCTAAATAAAGAAGGGCCCCGGGAAGGATTGAATAACCATTCCTAGAGAATATTATTCTTGCAAAGGGGTAACCAAAGGAAGGGTAAACCATTCCTTTCTATGCATTAGTATTCTCATCAAAGGGATGCCTAGATTTGACACTTCCTCTAGCATAATAGTCCCATAAAACATAGTATTCTAGTAGAGAGGTAGTTTAGGGAATTCTCAACTAACCCCTTTATCAAGAATAGTATTCCCATTTAGATTTATCTAGGGAAAGGATCATTCAATCCTTTATCCAAAATGGATTTTTTGTTGAGGGATGCCTGTCGAAGGGTCAACTAAATTTTCCTCTAGAATAGCATTATTATTAAAGTGATTCCCATGGAAGGGTTGATCATTCCTATAGTATATAAATATTATCGAGCATGATCCTGGGTAATGGGAAGTTGATCCTTCCTCTAGAATAGTTGTTAGAATTTGATCAAGACCAATATTCTCACAAGTTACCAAAAACATTATTCCACTGTAGTCTAGATGAAATGTCATTTTCAATCTTCACAAAGGGAAGAAGGTCTCATCCAAATTATAGGAAATACTTTAAATGGATAAGGATACATTGTAGGATGGATGAAATCTTGTATTTATTATTGGTTTATTAATCTCATAAGTTATAATTGTGGATACAAGAATTACCAAAATGGAACAATAACCATCTTCACAACCATATCAAAAAGCATAAAAATAGATTCCATAACAAAGTAAACACATTATAGATCTACAAACCATGATTCATAGATAAGACACACAAAATTGTAATGTAGGGGCCCAATATTTCTTTATTTATTCATAGTCATATATTACAATAGAGTTGTGTAGAAAGTTTTAGAACATTATCTACTTAGCATGAATCAATATCCAACTAGAAACAACAAGAACTATCAACAAAGTAATCAACAAAAGAGAATGTGCAACTATTTCCCTTTATATTTGAAGAGATTTTATACAAAAATAGCTAGCTAAACTTGACCATGCCCAGTTCAGTTAAAAAATAAGATAATTTTGAATGTATTGATCTAGTATCTAAGTCAGCTCATTAATTATACTCTACAAATTTCAGCCACTTGTAGATAACCTGCTCCACTTCACTTTATTCCTCTTTCACATCCTTTTCATCGATATATATGATCCTTTATCATGCAATCATGTCCATCCATTATTTGACAACCCCAAAAATTAAGGGGACAACAAGACTCGACCACAACCACTGAATCTCGCTTGAGTCAACCCTTCTACTGTTTCTATCCTTCCAATGAAAGGGGAAACTTAGGGGAAATCTATAGGGATTAACCACATAAAATGTCATATTTATCCATTTTTTCCTTCCAATTATGCAACAGAATAGAAGCACCAACAATGAAAGTATGGGTTTTATTAGCATCTGTATTAATGGGTTGTTCCTAAGTCAAGGTCTTCCATTCATTATTTCTGAATGAATCCAATTTCTATATCTTGAGATATGAAGATTGAGAAATGGGCCAAAATTCTCTTAATGCCTTCTTCTCTTGTATGTATGCATCATGGAGGGTATCCACCATATCATTTGCATATTGGATCTCATCATATTTGTCCTACTACTCCAAATAATAAAAAAAGGTTATTGCCGCAAGATTATGTTGAGAAATATTCTCCTTCATATCATCCATTATCTTATTACATGTGGATATATAATTGTAAAATATTTCTTGTGACCTTCCATAGCTTGGAAAAATTGTGACCTTAACATGATAACCTATGGTTGACATCCTCCATGAAGGGTTGGAATAGATTCATTAATTGGTTTTGATATTGGTTCTCCTGACACTAAGTGGAAACAAACTATTTCTCCTACTCATCCATGCACTAGTGTAGATTCCTCTAAGGGGTAAAAAATAAATTGACATGCTCTATTGGTTAGAAAATGGGAACTTCTATCGATAGGATCAGATCAATTTTTTGAAACTCAAGACACATGCATTGGAATAGGACGTGAACATCTTTAATTTTATCCTCAACATATCATTGACTACCATATATCCATCAATTTGAATGTTCAATTTTGATTCATCAACTTCTTATCACAAAACAGATGTTAGCAATCGACCCAAGGAATCAATTTGGTCATCACTTCCTCCTCTTTGAGAGTCATATCTTCATCTTCCTCCTCTATTGTTATTCCACCCTCCTTCAATCCCTGATATCCTATCATATTCTCCTCATTGATAAACATAGACCCTCCCATATCTTCCTCTATTTCCTCTTCTTATATGAAACCCATATTATTAACTAATTAACTTCATAGATAACAACATATAAACCAATCACATACACATAGTTATAGCACAACAATTTAGCTCATAAAATAACAAAGAACAAGGATAAACACTTATCTTTTCATAACAGTTGTGCAACCAACTACTTGGTATGGATGTTATACCCAACCATAGAATTGTTTTTCTAGATATCAATAGAAATTCACCCCCAATTTGGGGCTAGGAATCCACAAAAGAGGTTTCCTCCAATAGTCCACTCACAACTTAGACATCCCACAACCCACTGGTATTCTCCTACAATTCTCCCGATTTCCACTAGATCTCTCCCTCTTGAGATACCCAACCCATGAAATGTACCCATTCATCAATGTCAATCCATCATGCATCCCATTCATTTATCAAGGTATCTCTATCACATGTAACTAGGAATATCACTATTCAGAACTGAAGGGAACTCACTTCTAGGAAAAAATACTAGTAAAACAACAACAATAACTTGTTATTGCGGAAATCCAACAATAGTTCACTCTTTAGTACTCACAACTTCGTTCTTCTACAATCTTGACAAATTGCTTCTTTAGTCTTCAACCACTCCAAAAATGATCCAAAATTTTCCCTCTATTATTGTTCTATCTCTAGAGCTCTTCTTTTTCCTTGTTGTCCCCCTACTTATGCAAAAACATGATTGTCCAAAAATTCCTTTCTCCCCATATGAATTTCCTCTATATTCCCTAAAAAATTTGACTCTCACTCTCCCTAATGTTGATTTTACTTCATCCTCGTTCTCCCAACAACTACGGGTTATGACTTCTCACACCCACTCTCTTACATGTATTCGATGATTGGGCTCTCTTACACTCAAAACAAAAACAAAAGTTTTTCCCCAATGATAATACAATTTAGGAATGTGAATTTATATTAATACCCATAAATAATTCCCCCCTTGCAACCCTCTTATACACTCCCTTTTCTTGTGGAAAACGCAACCCCCATATCTGTCCATGTCCCCCAATAGTTGACATCACATTTTGTTTATTAAAAATAAGAAATACAAATCACATATTACATCACTTGGCCATAGCCACACTTCGTACCTACATTATTAAAAAAATAATTTGGGTACTATAGTGGAGATGTTATAGTATGGGATGAGAACCAAGATGAAATTAAGGAAATCGCAGAGCCTTCATGGTGAAATAGGATGCAATTGAGAAAAAATACCAAATTATGTAATGAAATTCAATGAGAAATGGATGCAGAAGGGTCGAATTTGCTATTGAAAAGGTTGAATTTACTACATAGCGTAACATTTATCCATTAGATTCTAAGTAAAAAAACTTACATAATTGTTGGGAAGAAATTTTTTGAATTTTAATCATTTTTGAAAAATTCAAAATTATGGAAAGTTTTGGGATTTTCCATACATATGATGTCAAGATGATGTGAGGGTGATAGGTGGAAGTAAGGGAAATGTTGGTGGTCAAGTGGAGGGGTGAAAAAAACATCCTTTGTTGACAAGTGATACCTAGGACCTAAAGGTCAGTTGGCGGAACTATATCTAGTGATATTGCGGGGTCACTGATGTCGCAATGACATGGGGCCACGTGATGGTGATGCAAACTGCCACAGTGGAAGGATGACAAGACATGGATAAAATTTCATATGAGATGGATTTCATATGGTGGACCCATAAACCCCAAGGAACAATAATAATATCAGTTTAAAGGGGAAATCTCATTGGCACAAGACTAAGAGGATGAGGTTCACCCATCGCATTGGGAGTAAATCCTGGCCATCCATGGGGGTTAAAATTTTCTAGAATAACCTCAAATAAAGGTGTTGTGAATTTATGATGTGCCAAGTCTGGCTTGATAATCCTAGTATTAATACGAGTCATAGGATTTAGGAGAAACATGAGACAAGGTAAGGTAGACATTCCAACGATATGAGTCTAAACGAAGTAATCTACTCACACCTTCAAGTCCAAAATGAATATGGGTCATTGGATCAATTAGATCTTATCTGATGGATCTGGTGGAATGCAGGAGACCATGTTAAATATATGACAATTTTGGGAACTGATGGCGATCTTGACCATTGATCTAGGAAATTTCCCATTGTCCAATCCATAGGGAGAGTATGTTATGTAGGAAGGGATATATGTAGAGGATAATTCCATGTCAACATGATAAGTTATAGTCCATGTTAAATGACATTTCAACATGATAAATCATATAAAACGTCAACAATTGGTGGTGTGAGTTCCATGCGAACAATGTCATAGGTGGAGAAATTCAATGGGGAAATGTCAGCAAGGGAAGACAATCAAATACTGATACATAATTGTGTATAGGTGGGACCTGTAATTTTCATTGGAAAAGGTCTAGGGGGATAAAAAAATTCCAATATTAAATATTGACCATCCATTAAGTGTCTAGATTTGATATTCACCATCCATTGGAGATTGACGATAAGGAAGTATTACCAAAGAAGTGAGCCTAAAGGAACGAAATCGACAACTTTGGATGCTTCAATAGGATTTGTGAGCAAGTTAAATTTTATGTCTAATGGAAAATCCTGAAAGAAAAAGTATGACAATGTTGTGGACATTATTTTTCAGAAGGAATGTGAGTACATTAAATTGTCATCCAAATGGAAAATCCTGAACATGAATGTTCGACAATGTTGTGAAATGCGTATTTCGAGAGGAAACTGTGACTTGGTAAATTGTATTTTCCAACAAATATTTTATGATAGAGTGATATGGATAGTGTTTTGGGAAGGAAAACCAACTCTATGGGAAAATCCCAAGAGAGTGAACCCAAAATTCTCATGGGCTGCAGACTGCTTGAATAACCATGAGCATTGTAAGTGAAAATACAATGGTCGAAATATGATGGTCGAGCCTTAATTCCAGCATGGACATGGGAGCCACGTTGGCCAAGAAACATAGGTTGGCACATGTACATGTGATTCCATGCCAAATAGGAAGTATAGGACAAGTGGGGTCAACAGAGGAAAGTAAGAGAGAGAAAATAAATAAGGAAAAAGGAAACGGAAGAAAGAGAAGAAGGTCTAGAGGATAACGATACATGACTAGGTGGCCAAGTATATGACAAGGAAGCCATGGAAAAGAGAACATGGACCCAACTTCCACATCATCTGATAGGATTCACGACACATCAACAAGGTGCCACATCAACAAGAATATGACAAAGTTGAAAATTTTGCGTAAATTTTGGACAATAGAATAAACTTCAAACAACTATAAGTTTCTTCTCAGAGCATATAATTGGGAAAATGAATAGTCAATGGAAATCCAAGGAAGAGAAGAATCAATCTATTCATGTATATTTCAGAGATGAGTAACATATTTCACTAGAAAGGAAAAAGAAGGATTTTCGGTAGCCTTCAAGGATTGGAAATAAGATGTGAATTTTTCATATTTGTTTATATGTCTAAAATAATAGATGTTTTTGTTTCTTACAAATTGTGTAGACTTAAATATACGAGCATAAAAATTCAGTATGAAGATCAGTGAGATATATGATACTCATGAGGATGAATTTACAGGACTGAATTTCAGGTTGGGTGACATTGAGGCTGAATCCAGTGGGCATAAAGAAGTAAAAACAAAAAGTATTTATTTGGTGGAGACAATAAAAATCCCAGAAAAGGGATGTATTGAGCTACAAATATGATAATGAGAAGATTATAACATCTCAGGAACAAATAAACAACATCCATACCAATTTTTTGTAGAGCTTCAATAATTTGTATAAAAGGATGGATAAGGGACTATATTCAATGAAGAAGATCATATATTTTATTTCCCAAAAGAAGAATATAAAAGTTCTAGAAGACATCAATATTACTCACCAAGAAATGTGGATGGAGGAGAAGGGAGTAGTCCAAGTCTATCTCCTGTCAGAGAGCATAAGAGGAGGGATTGAGTAGATGAATTATAATGGGATATAAGAAAGATAAAACCTCGTACTTTTGATGGTGAGAACAACAGGGTTGAAGATGCACAGGTACGGTAGTTGGGAATGAGGAATTATTTGCAACTACATAAGTATTCATCACATGAAGAAGCGAGAATTGGAATTTACTTACTAAAAGGAAAATCATCAGTATGGTGGTACTAGTTCACAAAATTCAAGCACATTGATGTGAAGAATATCACTTGGAGGTAGTTCAAAAAGTATTTTTAGAGTAAATACTTTTCCCAAAAATATTATGATAGGAAGATGAAGTAGTTCTCTGAAGTCAATATTGGGAGCATGAATAAATATGAGTATGAGAGGATATATTTGGAATTGTTGAGGTATGTTGACTTGATCAAGGATAATCAAGTCAAGATACAAAGATTCCTGAGTGGGACACCTTCAATCTAAAATGATAATATACAATATGATGATATGATGAGACCAAAACATTGGAGGAAGAAATACTAAGATCCAAGTTCCTTTATCATTAGTATAAAGGATTATCAACCTTTGAGATAGATTAAGTTGATAAGAAGAAAGGAAATATGGAGAAGATAAAGAAAGGGTTCAAGCCACCTTTCTTCAAAAATAATTTTGAGGGTTATATAACATAAAATGAGTTCAAGATGTCAAATACTTTGGGGGAAAGACCAAGACAACAACTCATTAAATGTTGAGGATGTGAGGGGGATGAAATGTATATATATTTACCTTGCAAAGGAGAAAGGAGGACTATGCAAAACATTTAGGAGGTTGATACAATGGAGGACATGGGATGGAGTATGCCAACATATTTATGTAGGCTAGGACAATAAGCAATATGGATTTTATCCTCATATGATTGAAGTTGAAGGTAAAAGTAAAAAATCAACCTATAACCATTTTAATTGTTTTAGTAGCTAGCCATAGTTACATTGATCCTAATATTTTTGAACTATTTCACTTGAAAAGAAGGAAGAATGGGAAATGTTTTTTAGTTATTCTAGCTACATGAGTTAAAATATAAATAAATTAACTGGTCAAGGACTCTCCATTGGATATGAATCAAATCTACACTAAATCATATTTAAATGTCATACCATTAGGATCTTATGATTTATTAATTGACATGGTTGGTTGGACAAGCATAATTCTATCCCAGACTGTTACAACATGGAGTTCAACTGTATTGATGAAGAAGGGAACTTGAGATCAATTCAAGGAATTCTTAAAGTAGTAACAATTAGATAAATTTCATCCTTACATATCAAAATAAGCCTTGGGAAAGGATGTCAAATTTATGTAGTTCATATGGAAGAGAAAGCCAAGGATAAGGTTCCAAGTATTGAATATTATGTAGTCTTGAGAGATTTTGAAGATGTCTTTGGAGAAATAACATGTTTTCCACCTAATAGGGATATAGATTTATTCATTAACTTAATTCCAGAAGAATCTCCAGTATCTAGGACACCTTGGGGGATGAGCATGATAGAGCTTAAGGAACTAAAAAATACATCTTGAACAGTTGTTGAAGAAATTGTATATACACCCAAGTGTTTCACCTTGGCATGATATAGTACTTTTTTTAAACAAGAAGAATGTGAGCTTGTGACTATACATTGGTTTTAGGTAGTTGAATAAGGTAATTGTAAATAAAATATATCCTTTACCAAGGATAGATGATCTTTTTTATTAGCTCAAATATGGCAAGATATTTTCCAAGATTAACCTTCATGCTACCATTAGGTAAGTATTAATGAAGAATATATCAATAAGAAAAACTTTCGAACAAGATATGGCCATTGTGAGTTCATACTGGTGCCATTTGGGATATCAAATGCACCAATTGTATTCATTTGTTTGATGAATGGATTTTTTAGAGAATATATGGATAAGTTTGTCATTGTTTTCCTATATAACATACTTATTTAGTTTAAGTATAAAGAGGATCATGGGAATAACTTGAGGGTGGTATTACATGCATTAAGGGAGTGTTAACTTTATGAAAATTTGAGCAAGTGATAATTTGATCAGAAGCAGATCCATTATTTGGGTCACATTATCTTAGAGGAGGTTGTGGTAGTGGACCTAGATAAGATTAAGGAAATAATAGAGTGACCAAACCCAAGGATTTTCACATAAGTTAGATCATTCATGGGACTTGTAGGCTACTACAAGAGATTTATCAAAACATTTTCAAATATTTGGCATCCAATAACCTCTTTAAAGAAGAAGGGTGTGAAGTTTGAATGGACTTGGAAATGTAAAGAAATTTGTCTTCATTTGAAAGATTTGTTAACAACTGAACCAATTATAAATATTGTTGATCCAACTAAGGGCTTTGTGGTGTGCACTAATGCTTGTATGAAGGACTTGGTGGTTTCCTTGACCAGATTGGTCATGTTGTTTACTACGAGTCCAGAAAACTCAAGGAGCATGAAATGAGATATGTTGCACATTATTTAAATATGGAATCTATTATTCATTCATTAAATATGTGGAATCACTATCTTGCGGGTAGGAAATTTGAATTGATGAAATAATACAGTGGTCTGAAGTATTTATTTTGACAATCAAATTTAAATTCTAGGTAGGTAAGATGGCTGGAATTCCTCGATGAGCATGAATTTGATATAAAGAATATTGAAGGAAAAAAGAAGAAGGTGGTTGATGCACTCAACAGAAGGGTTCATGAGATGCATTTTCATGTCTAATCATGTATGTTTTTTATTTAAAGGACGTAATTATAGAAGTTTTGAAATCATATCAGCAGTATGTGAAAACAAAGGAATCATCACAACAATGTAAACTTTGGCATAAGTTTAAATATCTTGCATTATTGGAAGATGATGGAGTACTCATGTATAAGGAAAAGTGTACGTGCCTAATATAGAGGAACTGAAAGGTATTGTGATAAGAGAAATTCACAATGTGCCTTATGTTGGGCACCCAGGTTATCAAAATAATATTGCAGTTGTTAGAGGCCAATATTTTTGGCCAGGCATGAAGAAGGATGTAGTTGGATATATATCTAAGTGGATGGAGTCTCAAAAAGTAAACATTGAGCATGGACATCCAACTGGAATGTTGTAGCCATTGGCCATTCCTAAGTGGAAATCAGAATTAGTGACAATTGATTTCATCATAGAGCTACCTAGGACAATGAAGCAACATGATTCCATCATAGTGGTGGTGGATAATCTAACAAACAAAACTCATTTTTTTCCAGTGAAGTCGACACATAAGGAAAAAAACATTGCATACATATAAATGAGATAAATTTCTAGAATTCATGGTGTGCCTAAATAAATTAGGTCTGATAGAGATCCCAAGTTCACATTGAACTTTGGGAAGGTTTATTTAAGGGATTTGAGACAAATCTAAAATTCAGTACAACATATCACAAAAAGATAAATGTGTATGCAGAAAGAATAAATCAAGTGATTAAATATATGTTGAGGATGTATGTTATGGATAGTCCTTCCAAGTGGGAAGACTACGTCCATCTAGTGTAATTTTCATACAACATTGGATATCATTCATCTTTAAAAATGAGTCTATTTGACGTGATTTATGGTGGAAAGTGAAAACATGCCAATGAGTTGGGATAACCAAATAGATGGAGAAATGTTTAGGCTTTATTTACTCAAGGAAATGGAAGAGAAGATGGTAACATTAAGTATAATTTGAAGGTTTCTAGGGACATGAAGGACATTTATGATGATAAAGAAAAAATACATCGAGTATTTAATGTGGGTGACCATATGTTTTTGAGATTGAATGCCAAGAGAATTCCACTGAAGTTGGGGAACTACTCAAGTTGGTAGCTTGTTATTATGGGTCATTTGAAATCCCATGGAGGATTGTTCTGATTACATATATTCTAGAGTTATTTGCATCTATGCATGTGCATAATGTATTCCATGTGTCATTTCTTAAGAGATATGTGCTTGATGTTAACTAAGTAATTTGCTATATTGTGATTTAGGTGAAGCCATAAGGTGACTTCCAAGTTCATCCTGTGTGCATACTAGACAAGAAATTCAAGTTGCTTCATAATCGAGAAATATGACTAGTAAAGGTGTAGCATAATAGTTACAGTCTTGAGGATTCTACATGGGAGCATGAGGACGTCATGCAGAAAGAGTACCTGCATCATTTTAGATATTTTTGAATAATTTTGGTGAATGAGCATTACATACAATACACTGAGGAAAATGCATAAAATAAGGTGGGAATAAATGAAATACCCCCAAGAAACAATAGTGTTTATGAAAGTATACATGTTCATTTAGGTTGGTGAGCCAGGATATATTTTGGGGCTAGATTTCCCTACATTTAGGTGTGTTTAGGATAAGCATGTTTTATCATGTCGTCAATGAGCCAATATTTGTATTTTTGTAATCACGTTATACATATTAATAAAAATACATTATTGTCGTATACCTTGGGGTGAAAATATTATGGGGGGATAGAACTCCACTAGAGGGAAAGAAGGATAGGGGAATTATGAGAGGTGATGCATACCCACCTTCTCTCCTAAGGGTTGCGTGACCTCCCGATCTAGGATCGATCAAGAAAATGAGTCTGATTTACTTTTCGGGCCTCTACTAGACCCAAAAACCACTATCACGGGTCCTTTCTCCAGAGGCGCAGATCGTATGAGACCCGCGAGCCTTCTCTTGAGTTTTGTTACAATATTAGTTCCAAACGAGGCCTAGCCCTTCCCTGGCTAAGCCTCTTCTCTTATGTGACCACCGGTACTGACCACATGCTCAAATGAAAGGTGTGTCGTGACTTAGTATATTGTGACTATGGGAGCACTACCACCTCTATTTCCCTGATAACTGAAATTGTGATGGTTTGAGATCTATCGTCTAGACCTCCCCTTTGATCGATGGTTGCAATCAAGTTGACACTTCACATTTCATGATTGTGGAGTTCCTTGGCCTCTGTTCTTCCGCTGGATGAAATCACAATGACCTTGGATTAAGGATCCAGATCTCCCCTCCAATATGATGGTCATGATGATTTCGAGAATTTTCATTTTGTGAAGTCGAGAGACTTGTCACCCCCGAAACTCCGATATTTCACCTTGGACAACCAATGGTCCATATCTTTATTGGATCCAATGACCCAGATCACGTCGTAAGTTCATGTCCAGCGAGTCTGTACGACTCGACCTTTGACCTCTCCCAAGCGTTGGTCATCGAAACGCTGACCGTTCGCCACGCATCCCTCCTGATGGATGGTTCTGATTCTCCAGCGTTCAGATCGAATAATTGAAATTCCTCCTCCTTGAGCCTACGCCTTCTTAAGACTTAGAGGGTTTTCTGGGTGTTCAAAGGTTTCGAACCTTTGTTCCTTCTACGAGTCCACTCCTTGGATCTTCTTAACACCTATGGAAAGTGTTATTCCTCCTAATCTTTCACCTATGAAGACTTTGACTACCATGCACTCCTTGCGTATCTGGGATTTTGATCTCTCATATTCCTAAGGATTTCTCGAAGAGAAATTACTCCCACGCTCTTGGAGTTCTCATTTTCCGGTTCTTCAGCTTCTTACAATCTTCTTCAACCTTTAGTTGAATCTCATATCTATGCACTCCTTGCACTCAAAATTTTTCTCAATATTTTAGGTTCTTGCAAGTGACTGTGCACACTTTTCATGAGTCTATTTTCACTCCTTGCAAAGGGAAAATATTTCATGTTATCTCTCCTAATCTTGGGAAATGAAACAGATCCCACTAACGCACTCCTTGCGTTATGTGTTCACACCTTGCACTACTTTCACAGAAGAGAAACAATTGAAACTTACCTTAACATTCACAGTTTCATTCACTCATGAAAACACAAACACAAAGAATTGTAAAAAAAAATTCTCACCATGCATTAGATCAAATTTTCTCTGTTCTATTCATAAGCGAAATGATTACAAATTGTGATAAAAAACAAAAATTGAAAAATGAGATTTCTAACTTCTATCTAGCTTCACTAGTTGATTTTCTCATTAGCCTCATTCGGGCATACAAAACCTATACTTATCAGAGGGTTATTAGGGTTCTTTCCCTTGCTACGTGTCTACTCTAAGACTATCCTATGACTATCTTTGGATCAGTCGCATTCCAGGGATGTAATGGAACTCCCGCTCCACTCACAATTATCCAAACATGCCTCAAAATGTAATTTCAGCTCTGGGTTCAAGCGTGCCTGAAAAGATAACTTCTGGTGCTGAGTTAAGGCAAATTTCAAATATCTGTTGCAATTGTCAGTGTTGGTTCATGTACAGATTCCTTGAGGTTGATAGGTTTCTTTCTACGTGCTTTCCAATGATGCTCCTGCATCATACTCCCCTTGACATGAATTCATGGAATCTTGTCCATGAGCTCCTGTACTGATTTTCCTTGATTCTGGATAGTAGATTCATTTTCCCAACTAGAATATTCTATTGGGTTCCCCTTCCACTTGACCAGATACTCAAAATAGGCCTTCCTCCTGGTCTTTTTGCCAATCCTCTGATCAACAATTTTCTCCATCTGTGGCTTTTCTACTGTGGGAATTTTCTTTTCCCACTGGATCTTCACTTGATCTTCTGATCTCTCTGTGTCCTCTTTCCTATAAGGGTATAGGTCTACAAAATTGAATATGGGTGATATGCCCACCCCATCTGGAAGCTCAATATCATAGGCGTTTGCATCAAACTTCTTCAAGATCTTACAAGGTCCTATCTTTTTCATCTTTAACTTGTTGTATGATCCCCTAGAGAACCTTTGTTTCCTCATATGTGCCAGAACCTGATCTCCTACCTCAAATTGAAGTTCTCTATGATGTTTATTAACCCTACACTTGTACTTCTGGTTAGAACTCTACAACTATCCTCTGATATGGCTATGGAGATTTTGCATGTCTGCAACAAAATCTTCTGCTCCAACACTCCTGATCTCACTCTGTTCCAAGTCTCTCAAATCAGATACTCCCCTAGGTTGCATTCCATACAATATTTGGAATGGTATTTTTCCAGTGATCTTGTTTGGTGAATCATTGTATGCAAATTCTACTTGTGGAAGAATCGAATCCCACTAATTATGACGTTCAATAACTAGACTCCTTAACAAGTTACCTAGACTTTTGTTTACCACCTCAGTCTATCCATCTATCTGAGGATGATAAGTTGAGTTGAAGGAAAAATATGTCCCCAATTTCTTCCATAGTGTTCCCCAAAAGTGACCAACAAATTTTTTGTCTCTATCCAAGACAATGCTTCCGGGTAGGCCGTGAAGTCTTGCAACTTCTTTGAAAAACATATTTGCAACATGAGTTACATCACTAGTCTTATGGCATGGGATAAAATGTTCCATCTTGGAAAATCTATCCACCGCCACAAATATGGAATCAAATACTCTTTTCTTTATTGGTAGTCCCAACACAAAATCCATGCGTATTGCATCCCAAGGCCTCTCTGGTATTGGCAATGGTTGATACAATCCAGTGTTCTGTCTTTTTCATTTTGCATGTTGGCAGATTCTCTTTCTATTCACAAAATTTATCACTTTTGTTCTCATACCTGGCCAATAGTATGAACTGCTCAATTCTGTAAACATTTTTTCATGGCCGAAATGTCCATCCAATCCTCCACTATGTTTTTCTTTCAAAAGATTATCCCTCATTGAGCATTTTAGTATGCACACTGATTTTCCTTGAACAAAAATCCCTCTTGAATCATGTACTCTGTCCACTGGCCTCTGTTTCTCAGCACAGGGCTTTCACATGCTTCATATGCTTCCTTGAAATATGTATCATCACAATACATCTCCTTAAGGTGTTCAAACCCCAAGGTCTTCACCTGAAATTCCTGTAGAACCAAACATCTCCTGCTTAATGCATCAACAACCTTGTTAGAATTCCCAACAATATGTTTTATGGAAAAAGTAAAATTTTGCATAAGATCAACCCATTTTGCATGCCTCTGATTCAATTTTTCATGCCTGGATATGAATTGTAAACCTTGGTTATCGCTATACAAGACAGATTCTTTTGGGAAAAGGTAATGTCTACATTTCTTCAAGGCTTGAATTATGGCATAAAAATCCTTCTCATACGTGGAGTATTTTCTCTTGGTCTCATTCATCTTCTCGTTGAAATAAGCAACTGATCTGTTATCCTGACTTAAAACGGCCCCTATTTCAACTCCACTTGCATCACATATCACCTGAAATGTCTTTATGAAATTTGGCAAGACTAGAATTGGTCGCTCTGTGATTTTCTCCTTTAGTATATTGAAGCTCCTTTCGACCTCCTCTGTCCATTTAAATGACTTGTTCCACTTCTTCACTGTATCCATCATTGGCGCACAAATTCCACTAAAGTCTCTAATGAAATTCCTATAGAAACTTGCTAATCCATGGAAGCTTCCTACCTCAAACATACTCCTTGGTGACGACCATTATTTGATTCCTTTCAACTTCTGTGGATCCATCTTCAGTTCATTTGAAGAGATCACAAAACCCAAGTAAATGAGTTTTGTCTTCATAAAAGATGACTTCCTCAGATTTATCAACAACTTCTCCTGCTGTAGTTTCCTCATCACTAATGTTAGGTGCCTCAAATGATCCTCTTTAGTCCTGCTAAAGATCAGTATATCATCCATATATACAACCACAAACTTTTCAATGAAGTCTTTCAATATTTCATTCATCAGCCTCATAAAATTACTCAGGTCATTTGTTAAACCAAATGGCATAACCAACCACTCATACAAACCTTCATTTCTCTTAAAGGCTATTTTCCACTCATCACCTTCTCTCATTCTGATATGGTGATATCCACTTTTCAAACCTATTTTGGAAAAGAAATTTGCTCCACTTAAGCAATACATTAAATCATCCATTCTTGGTAAAGGAAATATATACCTGATGGTGATATTGTTAATGGACCTTGAGTCTATACACATTCTCCATCCTCCATCTTTATTAGGACTCAATACAATTAGTACTGCACATGGACTCGATATTTCTCTGACCAGACCCTTGTCTAAAAATTCTTGGACTTGGTCCTTCACTTCCTCATTCTCTCGAGGTGTCAATCTGTATGATGCTTTGATTGGAAGGCTTGCTCCTATTATCAAGTCAATATGATGACTGATACTTCTGATAGGTGGCAATGAGTTAGGCATCTCATCCACCAGTATGTTAGCGAAATTTTGTAGGAATTCCTGAACTTCTTCAAGCAACTCATCCATCGATCTACTTGTAAGGACAAATTTGGGTTTCCTCACCACATTGAACTGCATCTCATGTTCCTCCTTGACTTCTTTCAGGAGTTCCTTCCCACTCATGAAAAGTATGCTTGTGTTGGCTTCCTCTTTCACTTTCTTCTCCTCTATTGGAAGCAACATGTGTGATCTACCACTCTTCTCCAATGTGTATGTATTTTTTATCCCATCATGAATGACACTCCTGTCAAACTGCCACGGTCTCGCAAACAAAATATGGCATACATCCATGGGAATTAAATCACATAGAATTTGATCTTTATATCCTCCCATCTTAAAATCAACCAAGCATTGTTTAGTAACTGTTACCTAGTGTCCTTTCTGCAACCATGCGACTTTGTATGGATTCCGATGTTTAGTTGTCTCCAACTCCAATTTCTCCACGATCTCTGTGGATACTAGGCTATTAGTTCTCCCATTGTCAATTATCACCTTGCATACTCTGTCTTTAGTCTTGCAAGATGTTATGAAGAGACTGTTCCTCTGCACTGGTTTCTCAAATTTTTCTTCTGGTTTTAAGAGAACCTTCCTCAACATTAGGGATCTTCCATCCTCTTCTCCTTTTGCTTCAACATCTCCTCGTTGTGCTTATAAAATGTGAGATTCTCCTCCTTCTTTATTTTTCTCGAGGCATTCCCAAAACATGTGTCTTGTTTTTCCACAGGCATAACATCTTATGTCTCCTCCTCCTCTTCTCCTCTTCCTCTGGAATAATTTCTCCCACCACCCTATCTTTCTTAGGAACTTCCTTGTCTTTCCAAGTGACTGTGTGGTTTCTCATCCTCATCCTTAGAATGATTTGTTCTGTAATGGTTAAATCCCTTACCTTTGTTTGGGACCGAGTGCTTACCTCTTCCCCGCTGGCTTTGCTTTCTGGGAAACTTTTCCTCCACCTTCAGTGTAAACTGATAAGCATCCTCTACTATCTTGACTGAAATCATATTGAGGTCATCCTGGATTTCATATCTCAAACCATTATATACCGGGCTACCTTTTCTTCGTCTCTCTCCCTTTGCCCAGTTCGAATTTTCAGCCTATAGAAAGCCTCGGTATACTCTTTAATTGTCATCGCTTTCTGTCTTAGGTTCTGCATCTTCCTGAACAGATTGATCTGATAATCCTTGGGCTTGAACTTAGCCTTCATCTTGGCTACCATTCTACCCCAAATCTTTATATTATGCTTGCCTTTGCTTCTCCTCCCAGCCTGTAGTTCATTCCACCACAGTGTTGCATGTCCTTTAGCCTAGTGACAGGCTGTCTAACCTTTCTCTCTTCATCGACATCTTCATAGTTGAAATGATTTTCCATGGACCTTAAACAATTCAATAGCTCCTCGGCATCTAAATTTCCTTCATACATTGGGACCTCTATGTTGGCTCTGCCTCCCAATATAGCAACTACTCTTAGCAAGTGTTCTTCAAAAACATCCTCTCCTACAACTTCTCTGATGACATTCTTCCCCACTGCTTCTTCTCTCTCTGCATCATTGACGTCTCCAACATCAGGTACTCATCTCTGTGCTGCCTCCATCGCTTCTAATCTTGCATGGAGTTCTTACATCTCCCTTTCTACAGATCGATTGGCCAAAGGTTGTTCCACTCGTCTTATTGGTGGCATTGTGATGATTGTCTATCATACACAGAGTACAACTTCAAGTTCTTTTGTCTCCTTCGCTTGAAATCTACAGGTGAAAATAAGCTCTGAAACCACTTGATGCAGACCCCCCTTCTCTCCTAAGGGTTGCGCGACCTCCCGATCTAGGATCTATCAAGAAAATGAGTCCAATTGACTCTTTGGGCCTCTACTAGAACCAAAACCCACTATCACATGTCCTTTATCAAAAGTCCCAGGTTGTATGAGACTCGGGATGCTTCTCTTGAGTGTTGTTCCAATTTTAGCACCAAATAAGCGCTATCCCTTCCCTAGATAAGCCTCTTCTCTTACGCGACCACCGGTAGAGACCACGCTATCAAATAAAAGGTGCATCATGACTTCCCATTTCGCTACTATGGGAGCGCTACCACCTCTCTTTCCCCGACATACAAAATCGCGATGGTTCGAGATCTATCGTCTAGACCTCCCCTTTGATTGACGACTGTGATCAATTCGACACTTTGCGTCTCGCGATTGTGGATTTATCTTGTCTCCATTCTCCCACTGGATAAAATCACAATGACCCTGGATCAAGGTTCCATATATCCCCTCCAATATGATGTTCATGATGATTTCAGGACTTTGCGTTTCCCTAAGTCAAGAGACTTGTCACCTCAACCTCCCGATCCATGAAACTTCGATATTTCACCTTGGACAACCAACGGTCCAGATCTTTCCTGGATCCAATGACCCAAATCACATCATGATTTTGCATCCCACGAGTCCTTATGACTCGACCTTTGAATTCTCCCAAGTGCTGGTTAGCGAAACGTTGATCATTCGCCATGCGTCCCGATGGACGGTTCTGATTCTCTAGCGTTCAGATCAAATGGTTGAAATTATTCCTCCTTGAGCTTATGCCTTCCTCAGACTTAGAGGGTTTTCTGGGTGTTCAAATGTTTTGAACCTTTGTTCCTTCTATGATTCCACTCCTCCAATCTCCTTAACACTTATGGAAAGTGTTATACCTCCTGATATTTGGTCTATGAATACTTCGACTCCCGTGCACTCCTTGCGTCTCTAGGATTTCAATCTCTTAGATTCCTAAGGATTTCTCGAAGATAAATTCCTCCCACCCTCTTGGCATTCTCCTTTTCTAGTTCTTCGACTTCTTTCAAGCTTATTCAACCTTTATTCGAATCTTGTATCTGTGCACTCCTTGCACTAGACCTTTTTCACAAGATTGTATGTTCTTGCGGGTAAATGTGCGCGCTTTGCACCAGTCTCTTTGCACTTCTTGTAAAGGCAAAATATTTCATGTTATCTCTCCTGAGCTTGAGAATCGAAATAGATCCCACTAACTCACTCCTTGCATTCTGTTTGCATAGCTTGCACTACTTTCCCAGAAGAGAAACAATTGAAACTTACCTTAACATTCACAGTTTCATTCAGTCATGAAAACACAAACATAGATAATTGTAAAACAATGTTCACACCATGCATTGGATCAATTTTTCTCTGTTCTATTCACAAGCGAAATGATTACAATCTATGATAAAAAATAAAAACTGAAAACTGAGATTTCTAACTTCTATCCAACTTTACTAGCTAATTTTCTCATTAGCCTCATTTGGGCATATGAAAGCTCTATTTATCAGAGGGTTCTTAGGGTTTTCCCCCTTTATACATCTCTACTCTAAGGCTATATTATGACTATCTTTGGATCATTTTCATTCCAGGGTCGTAATGCAACTCCCTCTCCGCTCGCAATTATCCAAACGTGCCTCAAAGGTTAATTTCGGCTCTAGGTTCAAGCTTGCCTCAAAAGATAAATTTTGGCACTGAGTTAAGGCGGATTTCAAATATCTATTGCAATTGTTGGTGTTGGCTCCTATACATAGTCCTTTGTGTTGATGGGTTTCACTCTGTGTTCTTTCCAGCGATGCTCTTGCATCAAGAGGGGATCAAGATAGGGAGCTAAGCCAAGGAATATAATAAAATATTCCTTAAAAATTCCAAGACAAAGTTGATGTCATGATGATACTTTACCTTAAGTTATTGGAAGTGGGACGAGTTACCAAGTGAGAGGAAGTGGTTATTTGTGTATCGCTTGTAAATTCAATTGCATGTATACTTAACCATCAGTATTAGTGTGCTTTGGGTATATTAGTCATTCATTCAAATTTTTGCTACTATAGGATTGTGACTATGTTCCTCGTTGATGATTTGAACTAGAGAAAAGAGTGGATCTCAAAACTACAGTGGTGTTAACCCTTTAAATCCTTGGTGGTTAGGGTGTGAAGAAACAGGTTGTCAGGCCTATGGAGAAAGTTTTCCTTTACAGGGGAATTGTTGTGATAGACTTCCATATGTGTTGTCCTTGTGGGTTATTATAAACTCCTTGAGAGCACCATTTTGTTCCAAGTGCAACAAATATATGAGACTTCCTAGTCGTCCTGTTGTTGAAGCCCTACAAGGGAAGTGGTACAACTGAAGGATTTTTTAGCAATGAAGGGGTACACTTCCTTGGTTGGGATAGGATGAGTCAAATTACATCTTCTGAGGCTGAAATTATACTAAAGTTGGTGCCATTGGCCTTGTCTTGAGCTCTATGTTTTTATACCTTAGTTGGGATTGGTGTGAATGCATTTTCCCTAGTGGAGTCACAGCCCTGGCTCAAGGGTGACCTATTGTTCAAAGTGTTGAACAACAATGTCTATGGCTAAGAGGAACGTGAGAGGTCTACAAATAATTGTGTTTGAATTTAAAGATAAGTGGCATATTTATGCTCTTAATTTATTTGTATAATGTGAGTATGTAATGTGTTAATTTACGTTGTGTTTATTGAGTTTCATACCCATTTCATTGATGAATGATTAGCATGAATGGTTATTATTGTACATGAATTATGCATGGTGTTTCTTTCTTTCTAAGCTACATAATTGTTACTTATGTAGGGCATATTGTATAGAATATTACAAAGCCATGTTGGGAAGAGTTAATGATGGTATCACAATGGAAATTTTGTGTAGCATGGCCTAGGTGTGGACTTGGGGATGTTACAAGTGGGATATAATATTACAAACCCACATGGATCTTCTTATTAACCAACAACTCTTGAGGATACCTAGTGTATGTCGCCTTATGCTATTTTCCTATAATCCCCTTGGTCATGATTGATTTGGGATATTATAGCACCATGGCCTTCTCTCTTAGTACCATATTGGGAATATTTTCTAGGTTCACTCTTTGATTACCTGTGCATTGAAATGACTTGAAATTCCTCTAATACATATTTTCCCTCCATTGAGAGGAAATTTAATGCATGAATATCCTCAATGTGAATCTTGAAATATGTTTCCAACCAAATGGAATTAATTTGTACTTTGATCAGTGATGATAAAAAACTTTATACATATGGCCACCTCCCTCATGGTGTGGAATATAAGAAATTCCATGAAATTTAGCAAGTTTTCATCCTATAGGGGCTCAAAAGTAAGATTGAATATCGAAGTAACATCTCTAGACACTAGTGAAATTTTGTTCTTCTACACATTAGTCTTCATGTTGAGAAACAAGTCCCCATATAAGAAGTCACTATCAACTAGTATATTGTGCCCCAATTTTACATTGAAGTATCCACTAATATATACTTGTCAGTCACACAAATAAATAGGCATGTAACATCGCCACTATAAACCCCAGTTTAATTAATGCATAATATAGATATAATGTGTTCCTATGGCCAAGCGATGTATTATGTGAAATGCATTTTTTGAATTTTAATAAATTTAATGTGATACTAGCTTCTAGGAATATAGACATAGATGAGGGATGGTTAATCCATAAGAAAATAGGGAAATTCCTAGGGGTGTCTAAGAGGCGTACAAGGGGAAAAACAATTATGGGTATTGATTCAAATCCATATTTTTGAATTTTATTATCATTGGGGAAAAATTTTATTTTATGTTCGAGTGTATGAGAGCCCAATCATTAAACTCATGTAAGAGGGTGGGTGTGAGAGTCACATCCCATAGTTATTTGAAGCATGGGGATGAGGTACAATCAACATTGGGGAGAGTGAACAGTCAACTGTCTTGGGAAAAAAGAGGAAATTTGTATGGATGTTAATAGGTAGTTTTATACATTCATTTTTTTATGACCAACAAGAAGTGAATAAAGAAGAGAGCATGGGAAGTGGAGAAAAAAGGATGGGTGAATTCTGGAGCATGTTGGAGTGTTTTTGGATCATTGTGGAGCTAGAAATCGATGATCCAGGTTGTGAGGCCTGAAGAGTGAACTCCTAAGTGAGTTGCACTGTAACAACAAGTGTTTCTTGTTTGTTACTAATAGCTTTCCTGGAAGTGAGTTACATTGAGTTCCTATCAGATATATTCTGGGTTAGTTGTGCCAAAGGGACACTGATAAATGAATGGGATTCCTACTATAATGAGAACAATGAAGGGGTAGATTCCTTTGGTTGTGAAGGTCAAGAGGAAGAAAGTTGGTGGAAATTTAGGATAGTTGTACGATAATACCGGTGGGTTGTGTGATAGTGACCCATGAGTGGAATGTGAGAGGCACCTTATTCCTTTATATTCATAGCCCTAGCTCAGGGGGAACCTTCTATTCATATTTAGAACAATAGGCATATGGTTGGGTGGAACATCCTCCCAAAGTTTTTAGTGGCACAAGTTTTTTAAAAGATAAGTGTTTATCTATTTATGAGTTATTTCACGAGTTTGATTGTTGTACTTAACTCTGTATATGTGAATGGTTTATTTGTTGTTGTGAATGAATTATTATATTCATTCATGATTGTTTAGAGTTTTGTATATGAATTTAATTATGGGTAGAAAAATATGGTTTAACAAATGTGTATAAATCGTAGCTGGTAAGCTACAACAAAATGAATTAGCATAAATTTCAATTTTTGTGTGTATTCTGCTTTGTAGTGTACCCTGGTTGAGAAGAAGATAGTTACATTATGGTATCAACATTCAAGGTTTAACATTGAGCTTGTATGGGATAGGAGGTAGCATGAATTAAACAAATTTGTGGGTGTAGATTTCATCTTGTGATGAATTTGGGTGAAAATGGTAAATCAAAGTGAAATCCCCAAATTATGGGCATATTTTGAGTTTAGGTGCTTAAGAATAGGAAATAAGAAAGTTTAGGAGTTGCAGGTTCCAATGTTGATTTTGGCCCGGAGGATTGAAATTCTATGTGTTTCATGTCAGTTGTGAAGTTTAGTAATCGATGACCCAGGTTAAATTTGATTGTGAAAATCCATGATTGAGATTCAATCGCAGATGGTCCAAATAGGGCGTTCTTGATAGAGATGTAGGAAGAAGGTTGCATAAAATCCTTGGAGACGGGTGTGAGGTTGAGTATGCTGGAATGAACCAAAAAAAACAAGATTCATTGATTGGTACTTTCACCAGCCGTTAGATTTAGCAGAGAAATTGTTTCGTTAAGACTCGTTCAAAAGGTTGCACATGTTTTTGGTGTTTGAATATGTTCATCTGACTAAGTTCATGCTTCTAATAAGATCTAAACATTTTCATAATGGAATTAAAATATATCAAGGGGAAAACCAATGATCTATTGATTAAATAAGAGTAATTACATCAAGCATACCTTGTGGGTAGATGCATTTCTTCCTTTCTCCTTGATCCTTTCCTGTCCTTGCAGCTTCTTGTTTAGGCTAGGCTCACTGACTTCTGGTTGTGATGAACAAGATGAACACCTTTTTGAATTTAAAACATAACAATACTTATGAATTATCCTTTTCTTTCCCAATACTTTACTTTGTTATATAGCTCTTTGGAGGAGGCTTAGGAGAGATTCTATATATTATAAATATCACTAGAGACTTGAATTATATGAGTTCCTAGGAACTTGCCGCAAATATACAAATCATCCATTTCCTATCACCTCATAACTTCATGAATCTATAAGTTTTACATATCCTCACTTGTTGAGCTACTAGTGACTTGTGATCTATGAGGATCCTCACTTATTAAGATACTAGTGACATGTGAGATATGAGGATCCTCTCTTATTGAGATACTAGTGACCTGTGAGAATCCTCTCTGGTTGTATACTATGTGTCTAGGGAGGATCTACAAAAGGGATCAAATCTTAGGAAAAATATTCACTTTGGATTGCATCTTCTTAAGGATTCCCCTCTCGCCTATAGGTTGAAAATTAAGACTATAATAGATGCCTCCTAATGTGTGAGGTCAAGAAAGCAATGGATGGAAAAAATACATTACAAAAAAATAATGTTCATGTGATGCAACATGAGGAGAGAGAAAAGGAGCTTCATAAATCAAATAACTCCTAAAATCAAACACCAAGGATGAGAGTATAAATAAAACGATCCCCTAGGTAGACATACTTAGAATCTGAATGAGAACAACCACCAAAAAATACATTGTGTATCCATGAAATGAAATGTTATACCATGGCCATGAAAGAATACACAGTGGATCCAAGTCATCAATAAAATCGTATCCATGAGACAATATAATGTGGATTTATTTCATGAATGTAATCATATCCACCGAAAAATACAATGTGGATCTATGACACATCATATAGATATCAGGAAGACAACAAGCACTGAGAAAAGTGCCCCCGAAGTCTTCAAAGTACTCATATACAAGTGATATACTCCATCACAAGTTGGGAAGAGGTGTTGTAAAGGAATTATGTGTCCCAAAACCAAGGTATTCGTCCCAAATGCCAATGTTATGAATCTACATAATGAAAATATATGAGATGATGTTAAGCATGGTAGAAACCATATTATTATCGATCATTTATATACACTGTTAACAGATGCAAGGGGAGCCACTGATGATGAAGATGGATCCCAACATACCTAGTACAATATAATGAGTGTGAATATAGGATATGATGT
This sequence comes from Picea glauca, assembly GCA_000966675.3. Lineage (NCBI taxonomy): Eukaryota > Viridiplantae > Streptophyta > Pinopsida > Pinales > Pinaceae > Picea > Picea glauca. The sequence goes on from JZKD02S1397064.1 coordinate 434,848, forward strand.
CAAACACTGGTAGAATCAATCGATCAGGAGTCAATGATGTAAACCCACTTTCAATCACAAGGAGGCCTACCACTGAGGACTACAAGATCTAAGGTACTAGCTAGTTTCTAGAAACCTTTCCTAGATAATGTGTTTAAGTTTATAGGAACCAATCCATCGAAGGAGGGCCTTGATGTATCCCCCATCAATCAACAAAAAACCTACATCGAGATATGTTGTGAAGAGAGAGTATCACTAAGTACAACTGACACAGGGATGGATGACTCAGAAATTCACAAAACAATAGATGGTTGACTCAACATTAAAATTCCCTTGAACATATAGCATGACACAATGGTGAGTTAGAAGAACGACACAAGAGTTGAATGAATATAGTGAAACAATGGAGGTGGCATTGAAGCACTCTCTATCATGACTCGAATAATAACCCGTTAGATGAGTATCTCTTACTCATATTACTGGGATGGCTCCTAGGAAATATAAAACCCAACTATATGATGAGAACTCAAACATGTGTCATGTTTAAGGGAGACTCGACTAATGTTACCATTTTGAGAATAGACCAATGGTGAAAAACCCCCCACGTTTTGTTTTTTGTATTTTTTCATCCTTCATTGTTTAACAAGATCAAAACAATTATGCAAGTATGCTTGGTATATATTTTTCATTCAGTGTTAATGATCCATAAAAATATTTAGAAGGATAGTCATGAGTTTTTTTTTCATGTCATTTTACGAGTCCGGAAAAAGAGATAAAAGTATACTCGGTGGAATAGAATGAGTGGATTAACAACATGCTCCTATATTCCAAGCACATGGAACCAAACTAAGAAATGAGTAATGAAAATGGTACTGGAAATTGAGATCCACTCTTATCATTTGTTCCCTCCCTCAGTAGGTGGGTGAAAAATGGAGGGTAAATAATGAAAGAGGTGGATGGTCAAGGATACTCCATTGCAGTAAGTGGGATATGGGAAAAAAACAACATAATGGCAGGAAGCATGACACTAACAAAAAATTCTAAGAGATAAAAAAAATGTTCAGGAACCCCCATGAGATATGGCTATAATATAGACGAAGAGAGGAAAATGAGGTTCAATCTTCAAGTCATGGAAGGGATAAAGGAGGGCTCCTGATCCTACGAAAGAAACATAGTATGGGAACGAAATGGAAATTTGGGTGCTAACTAGGGCATCCATTAAGGGGAGTAACTATTGAACCAGTTATAAAGTGCAAAAGGAGTGGCTAATTTCCTAACTGACTTGGATTGAGCCTAAGGAATAGTTTCGACATAATGGACAGTTAATAATGTAAAGCAAGAAATGTAGGGAAAAACCTATCATTATATGTTATTTTAGGAACACGTACCTCAAGTTTAGTGGATGTCGTCATATTTGTAAAAAATTCCATGTAATCTTTTCAACACATGTAAACTAGATTATGGGGTTCAAAACACATAGTGAAATCTCAAAAAATAATTTTTTTTTGGATTTTTTTGGATATGATCTATGCAAAAAACAAGTACTCACACCACACACCTAAGTACAAGGAACTATGAATTCTAATGATTTATGTAGTGTAGAGCTCATGGATAGGCTCAAGCCAAGGATCGTTTTCATAATAGATGAACTCATGAGTCGATGTCAACATCATATGAATCACCATGACGTGGTCATGCCACATATTAATGAATTTCTACAATCGAATATATTCATCACGAGTGGTTTCACGAGATACACAATATCCTTCATGGGATCCATAAGACACGAGGGAAGTAAGAAAATCAAATATCTGATGGAAGGGGTAGAAATGAATTCAGTTGAAAGTTATTAAAAATATAACCAAGTTGTAAATGGGTCAATACTAGGGCTTTCACTAGATGCCCCAACAAATTCCCCCAATATTAGATCAAAAATCAATAAAACATGGTTGATGCATAACCTCATCCTTTGGCTTATCTATGGAAGCCATGACTTCCAAGATGGACCTTTCTGAAGGTAACTCAAAATAAAGGGATTCATGGGAATTGGGAGATTCAACATCTCATACATGTGGAGTAAGATGATAGCACTCCATATGAGGATGGAGTTGTTGACCAATATCAGTTGATGTTGATGGGATTGTTAGATCGATAATCTATACCATGGTAAGAGGCATGGATTCTCCATATGACTCAACATCCTCAAAACACGGTATCACCAAAGGATCACAAGACTGAAGGGATACACTAGTAAATGATGAGATCATATCAACTGGAGAAAATTTGGAAATGCGAGATAGTGGGGGAAGGGGAAATATTCACATCATTGAAGGATAGATTTGAACATCCCCACAATGACATTTGTATAAGACTATGTGGTATCACCCTCAAAGGGTACATTAGACCCCGTATTGCATCCAGTTTCTAGGGTTAACACGAGATGATAAATCGTAACGATTTTCCCTTGAAGAGGGAAGCATAGGACCTTGAAGACCGATGAGACAACTTCATTCATCTCATAGAACTAAGTATGCATGAGTAACAAATTGTCCTCAAGATGTGCATCGACAACCTCCACATCAACATAGATAGTCTTACCACCTAACTCAATGGGGAAGGTAGTGATTATTCCATGGGGTTAGAACATGTGTTCATCGAATGATTTCAATAGATTTGAAGACATGTTGAGATTAGGATAGCCAAGGGCCTTCCAACAAGAAATAAACATGATGCAAGTCGAGGATCCTTCATCCATCACTATTTGGTAGATGTTTTTCCCCAACAATTGCACTATTATCTGAAATGTGACCTCATGGGAGAGCCTTTGAGTATCCTTAGAATAATTAAAGGTCATAAAACACAACTTCGATCGATCAACCCCTCCTATGGAAAACATCAAGGATTTATGTTTTCTTGGGAAGCTTTGGAGAACTTCAAGTACAAACATAGCACATGGCGCTTGGGCCAAGTATTCCAAAATACTATAGTTGTGGGTGGCTTGCGTGTTTGGATTATGCATCACGCATCAAAGAATTACCTTTGGTAGGTGAAGTGGTGCATCAAAATATGGATTCTAAATATGAAGAGGGCCACAATGCTAGGAAGAAGATGTTTCTTTTAGCACAACATAAGAGGGCTCAATAATGTCATAATTCTTCGCTCACATTCGTAAATTGACTCTTTGGTCTCACATTAAAATAGTAGCGTTCAAGGAAGACCCCTCATGGTGAGGGTAACCTACCATGCCCCCTTGTGGAGGGGAAATATTTGTGGAAACCATGATTTGAGGTTGAGGGGGGAAAGGATGGGTTGATACAACAAGCTTCCGAGGGCCCTACTATTGTGCTAAAAATATACGGACCTCATCCTTCCAAGGACACTACTGAGTAGGGTGGTTGTCTCCACAAATTGTGTAGGAAAAATGACTCTTCCTTTTCTCCTTAGTGCATCCCTCATGGGTGTTTTGGGTGGAGGCACTCCTTTTCTCAGTATTATAATTTTTATTTTTGTTTCTTTTATTCTTCTCTCTAGGTTGCTAAGTATTCTTTGGATTCTTGAATTGAATCAAGTTTACCTCAAAGTTTTGATTAGGGGTTGCATTATTTTGAGAACTAGTACCAGAAGATGACTTAATAGAAATATGACTCATCTGATCAGCTAACTAGTTTACATAGATATGGGAAAGATAATCATCCACACCATCAACATGGGGTCTTGGGTTTGGCTTCCTTGGATTTTTTTACGGCCTAGGAGAATTCAAGATGATTTCATAAAGTTTTCCTGACTAAGAAAAAATCAAATATAAGTGTTGGTCATGCAAAATGGCATGTTCCTCGGTAGTCGCCCTGGCCATAACTACATCTCTAGAAATGGGTGGTACAAGGGATTTTTTAAACCACTCCATGAGGTTTTATTTGGGAATCCAAGTCTTAATCATCCTACATATCTGTCTCCACTCATGTATATGATCAGAAATGTGAGTGGAATTATCTTGATGCAATGAACTCAAGATTTGAATTCCTATATCATATCGTATGGGAAATTGGTGATGCATTAAGAATTCTATTGTGAGGTCATTGAAGATTTTAAAGGAGCATCCTTTTAATTCAATGTACCATTTTATGGAAGCTCTGGTCATGGATATCTGGAAAATACATAACCTCGTACTATCATCCATAAACAAGTTGGATGAACACAATAAGTGTTATGTCATGATGTGTGTGGGGGATCCTCTTCTAGATTTCCATCGAACTTTGAAATATCTTATGGGAACTTGGAAGAGATTTTTGGCCATGATGGGTCATGGGAAATAAGGTCATTTGTTAATCGTGAAAAATACGGTAAATATAACATTGTGAGTAAAGGAAATGGTGAAAATGAATATTGAGAGGGAGGTGAATTCTATGTATTCAAAGATGGACCTTGTTTCCCCCCTACATTTGTACTACTGGAGGGTTGAGGAGTTGTTGGAGAGTGATCTCCTCCAGAAATGGTGGTACTTCGAGGAGCATGATTGTTCCCAGAAAAAAATATTCCCCCGAGGGGGTTTTCCCCAAGGGGAAAAGTGGACCCTCCAAGAATTTTTTTCCCAACAATAGTCCTAGGGAAGAAAACCCTAGGAATGGATTTATTAAAAATGGGAAAACCTCCCGATGATGAAATTTTTTCCCGAAAGGATGTGCCCCCAAGGAAAGGTTTGCTAACCCATAGAAAGTTAAAACCTCTTGAAGTTCTATTTCCCTTGGCCTATAGGGACAACCCCAAAAATACTAGATATGGTCAATCCAAATGGTGTACTAGGACTTGACAATACCAGGATGCTCATAGGAATGGTGGAAGTGAAAGGAATTCTACTCCCCATGTTTAAATAAAGGATCATCCCCACACCAAAAGAATACTGAAAGGTGGGCATCGAGATATATGGGATGGTTGTAGAAATTCTCGGTAAACTAACGCATCGAAATTATGAAACAATAAACATCCCCAAGATTGAGGGACTCATAGAAAATGGTATGGACGATATAGGTCCAATGGATCTAATGGGTAGAAATGTAGACATCACTGGGATTCTCCCTAGGGGATTGCCTCATGTCCCACTTGAGTATGGGCTCGTAGTCTCAGCTATAATAGACAAAACACGCATTTATGACATGGTGGGAGGATGACTAAACAAAGAGAAAGGTGCACTAAGAATTTTCCTCACTTGGATAAGTATAGGTGCACTTGGTTGAGTCAAAGGGATATTAAAATTTTGTGGAGGATGTTCATCTACTACTTCTACCTCGACTAAACCAATCTCATCAAATCAAATTCCAATCCCTTCAAAGTATTCATCCACTATTTCATGTTGTTTGATCAATGGTTGTTCCATCATAATGGGTTCAAGTCCTTGTATTCGATGGCACCTGAGTGGTAGTTCATCCATGCTGAATATACTATGTTAAAATCAAAATACAATTAAACCTAAGGACGACCTATAATCATACTGAAAGAGAACACCCCTAATCAAATATAGGCTAATAGTAAGAAAACCAATTGGCTCAAGGTCCTTAAAGAAAAAATTGTATGTGGGAGATGAATTCCCCACAAGATTGGCTAGCGAAGGTATGGGGAAAAATTACAATGATCCACACGAAACAACCTTGACCAGTCCAAGCACCATGTATTAAGGTGTGCACTATCCAAGGGAACTGAGACCATGAGAAAATGTCTTCCCCATGTACTACATCCACGTCCCACCTACAGTCACCTCTATAGATCCCTAGGAAAGGTCACTAAGGATACCACCTAACAATCAATGGTTGGGTGAACAATTGTAGGTTGAATGCATGTAACAAAAGGGTAAAAAATCACAAATCTCTGAAGGAATTAATGAATGAAACCATTATATATGTAGAAATTGAAGCAGTATCACAAACACCAAAACAATTAGAGAGGGGTAATCTCCCTTCTTGCCCCGATGCAACCTCATGCTTAAATATTGTGTTAGAGGAGGGTCCCAACAAACTGTTTGCAAGAATTTATTTAACACTCTTTAATGAATCCTAAGTTTCATTTTATGGCCTTGGAGAGTTTACTCTACAATCCTAATCCAAGGCCTTAAGACTAGCTAATTTTGGTTCATTATAAATATAAAAATTCTTAATTGATTTTAAATTACACTTTCCTTTTATGGTTGTTTCTTAAGTCTAAGGGTAGAAGATGCAACTTTTGTGATGTTTTGACTATTGGCCCAACCAAGAAATGTAATATTTATGATGCAAAATTTTCACTTCAAGGAAATATAACTATGGGAGGGGAAGAGACTTTCATTTTTCTTTGCAATATTTAAAACTAACCTCACACACACCAAGCATCCAACACTCAATTAAAATATGAAACCAAACAATTTTCCTAATGCATTCTCCTCACTAGTTCCTGAAACAAAATCAAGCATGAAACACTATTTTTGTATTTTTTTGTTATTTTCCAATTGTAATGCAACAAGTATTCATGATCTAAGAAATAAAGAAAATGCCAAAGGAAAACCAGTAAGAAGAAAAAAGCAAGTGGGTTGTAGGAAATTAGAAATGAGGTTGAACCATCCCACTATGATTTCACTACAAATATCACACTCAAAAAATAAAGAAAATGCCAAAGGAAAACCAGTAAGAAGCAAAAAGCAAGTGGGTTGTAGGAAATTAGAAATGAGGTTGAACCATCCCACTATGATTTCACTACAAATATCACACTCAAAATTCACCTAGAGGGGAAGATCTAGCTATGGGAAATAGGTACACAAGGACAAGCAATGAAACCAATGTCAAACAAAATTAGATCTCTTCATATCTATTGGGTACTTTTCCGAATTTCACTGAAACTCTCAAACATAAATAAGACCTATTCAATAGATGGAAATCAAACCACGCAAATGCACTCAAAAACCACGTGAAGGAAAAATATTTGAATAAATAGCTCAAGTAGAGACAATATCATATGAGAACAAACCACTGCAACACCTGTTTTATCATAGGAAAAAAAAATCTCAAGGTTTTGGGTTTTTCTCTCGGCAAATATGAAGTTTTTACAGATCCTCATAAGACACATCCCTATCAACCGGTGAAGGTCCTCGTGGGACTCCTATAATTCAACATGCAAGGAACTAAAAATTTTTTTTTTTTTTAAGAAAGATGGATTTGTTCCATATTTGTATCAGATCTCTCATATCTACTAGATCTAGGCATTGAAATGATAAAAGGAATAAAATCAAAATAAAACCACAATAAATAGAGGAAAGGATTGGAAAAGAGACTTAAACTACAGAATAATTTTTCCCCAGTCTGGTCACCAGTTTTTTTTATGCAATAAAATATCACAAGGAACTTGTTGAATACACAGTAAAATATCTCTAGGATTACCCTAGTAATCTAAGAAAAAAAAGGGTTTAGACTCCTATTGTTTCCCTAGATCTAGATTCAAACACATAGATTCATCTTTATCCTAAGGAATATTGGAGATTCCATACCTTTATCTGTAGGTTGTCCTTTGTAAATATTTGTTGTTGCAGACTCGAAACTCTAGCTCCAAGCAACACAACCTCCTTCCTGCATACAAAATACAAGAAATACCTCTCTACCTATCTACTTGGGATTAGAATATGATACCTTACTTTCTTCTAATCATATCTATAATGATATTAATCAGATCTAAACATTTGCATAATGGAATAAAAATATATCAGGGGGAAAACCAATGATATATTGATTAAATAAGAGAAATTACATCAATCATACCTTGGGTGTAGATGAATTTATTCTTTTATCCTTTATGCTTGCCTCTCCTTTCATCTTCTTGGTCAGGATAGGCTCATTAAATTATGGCTACAATGAACAAGATAGGATCCTATGCAAATATATAGAAAAAAAATACTTTTTATTTCTCGTTTTCTTTCCCAAGACATTCCTTTTTTATATAGCTCTTTGGAGGAGGCTTGGGAGAGCTTCTAAATATTCTATAGACCACCAAATACTTGAATGATGTGATTTTATAGTCCCTTTCCATATGTATACAACTCATCCCTTACCTATAACCTCATAACTCCTCGAATCTAGAAGGTTTACAAATCCTCTCTTGTTGATCTACTAGTGACTTGTGAGGATCCTCACTTGTTGAGATACTACTGACCTATGAGTATCCTCATTTGTTTTCTACTATGTTTCTAGTGAGGATCTCGAAAAGGGCTCAAAGATTAGGAAAAATGTGCATTTTAGATTACATATTCTTATGGAATCCTCTCTGGCATATAGGTTGGAAATTAAGTCTATAACACTAATTGTTCATGAAGATATGGACCATTGGACATGAGCAACCTCATCCATTATATTTCTTCGAAAGGTGGCTTCGGAAAGGTCCATTTGGGAATATTGAGGGTAACTTAACTTTATGATGAAGTCAGTCTGACCAAGGTAACATGTGCACAACTTGGGAACCTGAGATGACCATTGTCATTGATCATCATGATTGTTGATTGTTTGATCTATCAGATGAGCATATTGTCTTGGAAGGGCCAATGTGGAAGAGAATGACAATTAATGTATCACATCATTGAGCCATGCCATAGGACATGTCAGGAAGGGTTGACAAATCAAAGAGTGCCACATAGCAGTTAGGTACATGTCCTAAGAAGGATGGTTTACGATGGTTTTGGAAAGGAGCATTTTTTATCGCTTCGAAAGGGATGTTTCCCGATAGTATTCAAAATAAGGTTGTCAAAAGGTTAGTTTGAGAAGAAAGTTTTTGATGGGTGATTCTGATAGAGTAATCCCCATAGGCTATCGAATTTCAAAGTTTTGAAAGGTCATTAAGAAAGGAAAACATTTTTTTTTGATGGGAGTTTCCTAATGAGAAGACTCCAATAGTGTTCATATTCTAGATTTGAGAAGGATCTGTGAGAGGGGGAGAGTAATTTATTTCAATGGGAAGAACCCAAGAATAAGATGACTTGTGGCATCAAAGGGTAGAAAATTTATGCATTCTTTTCCAAAATTGTGTGTATTTATTTTTGTCCAACATAAATTTATTTGCATGCACATTTTCTGCAAAATTAGAGGTTTAGAAATGAATTTTGGTTCCTATATGAGAACCAAAACAACAGAACATGACCAAGGGTCCTACAATCACAAGGAGGAATTCATAGGTCTTCATGTTATCATGGGGAATGATGAGATCGAGTATAATGGAAGAAGAGACATGAACGAGCCTGTAACTATGAGGATCCTACAAAGAAAAGTGCAAATTTATAGGGTTGATAATGAGAATATTATGAAGGATCAAGAAGAGATACTTTAGATCTTGAACATGTTGTAGAAGCAATCCAACAAGGAATCTATCATAAAGTAAATAATATAGTTCTAGACAAGTGAAAACTTACAAATCCCATAGCAGAAGGGATGAGTGTGGGAATGATAGACATCCAAGGAGCATGAGTAGGCACCACCATTCCCCAAAGAAATCCACTAGGAGAGCTCATGAAATTTTAGGGCCAAGGAGCATCCCAAGTGTGTCTCTTACTAGTGGATATATGAGAAGGTCTAAGGGAGACATATTTCAAGGTGATATGAAGAAGATCAGGCCACCAAATTTCAATGGTGAGCAAAGGAAGGGAGAAGAAGTCAACACTTGGCTGTTGGAAATGAGGAATTGTTTTCAGATGTCTAACTACCACTCAAGGGTAGAAACAAGAATTTAAACCTACCACTTGCAATGTAAGGAAACCATGTGGTGGGATTAGCTTAAGAAATCCAAGCATCTTGATGACAAGAGGGTCTCATGGAAACAATTCAAAGGATATTTCCAAGAGAAATATTTGTCTAAGCATTGCTATCAAAGGAATATGAAATATTTCTTTGAACTCAAGTTGGGAAGCATGACAATGGATGAGTATGAAGATATATTATTTGAATTTTTTAAGTATATGGACTTCATAAAATATGAGAAATTCAAAATCCAGAGGTTTATCAGTGGGTTACCCTCTTTCTATAGTGAAAAGATACAATATGATAACATCAATACTTTGGAGGAATCCATAAGGAGAAAAAAGCATCTTTATGAGAAAACAGAGGGAGCCCAGCCTTCCAAAAGAGTTGGAATGACAAGATGAAAGGAAATAGGGATAAAAAAAAAAATGGTTTTAAGCCACTCTTTCTCAAGAACATATCCTAAGAAAATAAAAAAGGACATACAACAAAAAATGATCATAGGACAACAAATCCTTTTGGGAAAAGGCCAAGGTAATATCTTGTAAAATGTTGGGGATGTGAAGGAAATCACTTATATAGGGAGTTCCCTCAGAAAGATGAAAGAATGAGGACTTTACACAAAATTCAAGAGGTTGAAATGGTGGAAGCCATTAGAATGAAAAGGATTTATGAAACCTTCGAAAACAAGAAATAAGAATACCATATCCCATGATTGAATTGGAAGGTGAGATCTATAATCATCTCATAGAAATTTTAATTGATTCTTGAGAAAACCATAGTTACATAAACTTTAACATTATTGAAATATTTCACTTGCAAAAGAGTAAGCATAAGAAATCTTGGTTAGTTCAGGTAGCCATGGGGGCTAAGAGAAAGATAAATGAGTTACTTAAATGTTGTCCAATAGACATGAATGGACTCAACACAAAGGTATATGTGAACATTATACCTTTGGGTTCATATTGTTGGGTGTTTTTATCCACGCTTGCACACATCCTTCTTAATGATCAGGATTTTATACCAAGGGTTTCTCCATAGTTTTCCAACAAAACCCCTAAAGGATGGGCATATAAATCCTTGGCCAAGGCCAAGGAATGTCTCACCTGTGATGCACAGAGGATCACATACACCATAAGTTCTTGTGATAGGGATGAATGCTAAACACACAAAAATTCACTAGGATTGGCATCCATGTAGCTCATATCTGACAGATTATTAGGACTATGTGTTAAAACAATACACACACATATTCAACTCATACATAATAGACACAAAATAGATCAGAATTGTCACATATTTATTACTATATCCATTCCATAACAATAGATATATACATTGCGTAATAAAAATACATATGAAAACCATAGAAAATTATATATTCTCTACATAAATCCTCTGAGTTACAACATATTGTGTAATGTTCCTTTGTTCAACACTTAGAAATATACAAAAAAATAAATATATTCAAAGTTTGACAACATTACAACTAGCTCAAAGTGAGCTCTATATTGAAAACTAAATTAATCTATTTTCCTCTATATCTAACTCGTTTAACCAACTAGCCCTATTTCTCATACAAGTGCTTCCTTTTATAGATTTTGTTGCTCGAGAGCATTGTCTCTTTCTACTCCTCTTCATTCATTTTCCTGAAAAAACTGTCGTGCACACTTCTGGTGTCATCCAACGCTCCACATATAATTTTTTTATCAATGAAAATCTTAAATTCTTGGCTAGTCTGTCCTTTGGACATCCCATGTCCTCGTATGTTGTTGGAAGTAATCATTTGAGGATATTTCCCAATGATTCCTTTCTTGATTCCCATGGGAATCTTCTAGACTATTGGTCCAATTAATAAAAATAAGATCATCATGTAGTTTATACACTATAATCTTGGTGAACAACTCAAAAAATTTGATCCAGTGCACACTTTATGTCATTCGTCGTGCATTTCCTTAGGTGCATAAAAAAGTATGTAATGCGTGTGCACAAATTAGTCTGTGCGCACAACTTCGTTTGTGAACATGCACAAAATTGAACACAAACATTTGGGTCCCAATAGGTCCCCACCATTATTATCTAGTTCATCCTCGAACCAACTGCTGCAAGTTCTAAAGGAAGACAGTTTTATTAATAGCCTCTCGTCTTTGTTTAAAGAAAATTGTGATTGAGGCCATTTTCATGGCTCAAAATATTCACTATTGTCTATGGAGGTGAATGAGGGATATTTTTAAATATCCCCATCTAAAACCAACTACTGAAGAGAAGTGATAATTCCTCAACAAAGATAATCATTCTCTGGTTGTCTTTATGTTATAGGGTGAGAAAACTGAACCTGACATGTTGGTCGTTCTAATCCTAGGATGTTGAGCATTGATGACGAAATGGGGGAGTAGAGTTAGTAAAAATGGGAGTGAATGGGTGAAATTTTCCTAACCTCACCACTCCTAGGGGATGGTATATTATGGTGGAGGAGGGGAGGGCTCTGATAAATAGAAAGAGTAGGGACCCTCCCTATGATCAAAGGGGATTATTCTAGGTGGATGTTCAGGTAGCTATGTGTTAAGAATGTTGGTGAACCTCCACAGGTACAAAATATAGTTCAGGGAACTATGGTTGGTGGAGCTAATATTGGGTAGAAAATAAAAAGGAGGGACCACGACTCATTAATGAGTAATAGAATGACATTTTGCATAAAAACTGAAGGGAAAACATTGAAAATGATCATTTGAACTGGAAATAACAAGGAATGGACATGTTGTTATTCAGTGTCATGATAGAGGAGTGGGGAAGTTGGGAGAAATACAATGGACATGGAGAAATACTCCATCAAGAGAATCAAAGGGATGATATATATAGAGATAACAAGGTGGGGAATAGGGAAAAGAGGAGGAATAATATTCAATGAGGGTTAGCTTAGAAAACAAGTAGAAAGAAGCAACGCGATTTGGCTCATGGTGAGATTGATATATCAGATATGTTGTATTGAAGATGATTATTTTGGAATTGGGTGGTATGATTTTCCTTGTACTCGTGGCATGTGTAAAATTCCCATCTTGGATTACTTGCCCTTCCAATGGATTGAATTTCCAGGAAATTATTCAAAAATCCTCATGAATTGTCAGATCATACCCATACCCTGTAGCTATGTCGGAGAATCAACTAGACTTGGAAATATAGAAACCTGCTCAAACTGTCACTCAAGGTCGTCCATATGCTTGACTAATGAGAATTAATTTTTTTTCAAAAATAAATTTATGTCGAGTATAAGATATGCTACCTGTTGTACAACATACACTAAATCTAGTCTATCTCGTTTCAAAACCTAGAATGGAAATTTTAAACAATGGAGGCCCCTTGCATGCCATAGTAAACCTTCAAACTACTTCCATTAATTATTCCATTGAGTGAATAACCATGTAGGGTTTCCATCTTCGCAACAATTTATTCACTAATATATACTAGTCGAAAAGAACCCAACTAGCACATGTGAAGCTTGCATGGATGGTGTAAATATTTGTTGTCGTATAATAATACTAAGCAACCAGAATGGAGAATGTTTTGGAAGATGTTTTGATCATGCCATTCCTTTTTTCATTCATTCTAAACAACTTGATTTAAACTGACCATCATACAGTCTTTTTCAAGTTTGATTATCTCATCTAACCTGTGCTAAAGAGACTGATCATCGGTCATTTGTGTGGCGAGGGTAACCATGAGGCTAGGAAAAATAAATTCTAGTGGAATGATCACTTATTTTCCATAGACAATTCATAATGGTGTGAACATTTTCATCCTTTTTAATTTGGTTTGATAATCCCATAAGACTATGGGGATGCATTGATCCCAATAACCACATTTCACATTGCAAACTTTCATTAGAGCATGTTCAATTTATTTTTTAAAAGATTCCACTATACCATTATATTGAGGGTGATAAGGGATGATATTCTAATGATGATTCATGAATTCCTAGGAGTTTTTGAATAGTTTCATTCAAAAAATGTGACCCTTGGTCACTCATCAACACATTCGGACATCTGAATTGGGTGATGCTATTCTCAAAAGTAAAGAGCACTCCAATTTCTATTGTACAATCCTTGAATGGTTATTCTTTGAGCCACATGTTGAGGTATTCAATCGCAGAAATGATGTAGCATGCCCTTGTGCAAGACACAGGAGGATTGATGGGACCAAAATAATCCATTTCCCATTTTTCGAAGGGCTTCAGTGCAATCACAAGGAACAATGGGAGATAATATTTGCAGCAGGGATTTCCAACACGTTGAAGTACATCACAATGTTTGTAATATTCTTTAGATTCTACAAAGAGAGAGGGCCACCAAATCCTTGTGTGCATGACCTTGTGCATGGTAGCCTTACTATAATTGTGCAACAATACCTTCATGCACCTCATATAGGAGGGATTCACATTTGTTTTCCAAACAACAATGATGCAAGATGAGATCTATGCACAACTTATACAATGGTCTGGCAGTCAATTGATAATCAACACTACATGTCACTAGTTGTTGACATTGTGGAGGAGTATAGTTGGTGGGATTCTAGCCAGTGATGACAAATTCTTCTTTTTTGGTCAATTGATCATGTATGGATTCAACCTGGAAGATATTTGCATCCGGGAGTTCATCATTGTGGCTCGTAGCAGATTCCGTAGTGTTAATTAATGACAAATGATCTGGTCCAATATTGTGTTTTCTTAGCTTAATAACAAATTCAAAGTAAAATTCTTGAAACAACAACTATGAACGATATATTCTACCACCTAGAACTAGATTGTTAACAAAATACTTGAGGGTGGAATGATTAGTGAAGAATTTGAAAGCCGACCACAACAAGTAGTGCTGAAATTTTTGTAAGGAATCTACCATGGCCAGGCCCTCATTCTCATTTGTTGTATAATTAGTTTCGGCATAGGAAAACCTATGGATGGAAAAATAGAATGGAATATTGATGTTTCCCTCCCATGGTTGTGAAAGAACGATTCCTTTCACAATGAATGAAGAATCGACATGGACATGGAATAGCTTCGACCAATCACTAAAAATCAAAATGGGCACTTTAACCAATTTTTCTTTGAGGGTATCGAAGGCTTGCTAGCATTTTGTCATCCACTCATACTTAATATCCCTGTGCAATTTTTTTTCCAATGGAGCTACAATTTAGGCATAAGTCTAGATGAATTGATGGTAGTATCTTGTATGACCCAATGTTGCATGCATTTCTTGAATTGAAGTGGGGGGCACCATATCCAATATGGAAAAAATATTAACTTGTTCCACAATCAATCCATACATGTACATGATGTGTCCCAGTAATTATATACTAAAGGGTGTACAAAATATGAATTTCTCTAAATTCAAAGAGATATGTAGTTGGCGTCATCGATCCAACATTAGTCGAAGATATTTCATATGTTCTTTTAAAAGACTGAACATAGTGCAATGATCCAGGTATACTTCAAGGAACTTGTAGACAAATTCCTTGAAGGCTGCGACCACTTGCTGGCAGCCAACTCAATTTTTTCTATTGTCCTATAAGATGACTACACCTATGTCTTGCGAACGTCAAGCTTTTCATCGCATTTTTTCAAATAGACAACATTTTCATTTCTTGCAACATTGACACATTTGTCTCCATCAAGTTTTCATGACTGTAAGCGTGAAAACTTCTCCTTTCGAGGTCACATTTTGATCATTATTTGAACTGTCATGATCTTGTTATCGATATTTTCTATGGCACTTATCTATGGTTTATTGTTATGTGGTTGAAAGGATTTTCGAACTATGCCTATTTGGACATTCTTATATTCATCGCATAACTTGATTTTATTAAACTTGTGAGGCATTGAGCATATAGATTTATACTTTTTGTGACTTGCCTAATCATTGAATTGCATAGGGGTCATGATTTATTTTTGTTTTTATATATAATGTGATCCTTATTGTTGATCTTTTATGGCTCTTGGCTTGTCAATTTTATGAGTATCGATTAGCACAATGGTTTAAAACTTTTGATTTATACAATGGCACATGGTTAACACTCGGTGTTGGTTTCATGTTGAATGATAATTGTTTGAAAAACTATAGTTGATTTGGCGCATTGGTATATCACTCACCATTTGATTGGTCAAACGATATGGTTTTTGAGCTATGATATGATTGATTGAACAGATGTGGAATTTGCCGGTTGTACTTTACCATAACTATTGTGCATGGCGGTGAATAACTCCACCACCCTCGCATGCGCGCATTAATTCTTTCCCCCTTTGATCATTCATTGTTGTTAGACCGAACAACTCTGCTCCTATGCGTTGGTGAATTCGAACCAAACCCTTACCATGTGCTCGATTCATGGCACCAGTCGTCCGAGCTGAACCCAATGGGAGCCAAACTCTGTTGATGTTTGACAGTGCCCGTGGTGACCTTGAAGAAAATGGGTGGCTTCCGTTTATACAAAGATTCAAGGGTTTTAACCTCTGCGTAGCTCGATAATTTGCTTTGACCTTTGATGGATGTCGAGCCAAGGTCGGCGATATTCAATTGGAAATTGATGAACAGTTTATCAGTCTCGCTACGGGTTTTCCTGCCACTGGACAACGATGGTCCAAGAATTGCAAAGTAGAGGAGGTCCCATGGACACTGCTCTTCCAGTCGTGTAAAATCACCTCCTGTGATAAATGTATGCCTGTGACCATGCTTAAACAATGTTGGCATGATTTATTGATGATAATCAAATTGTTTATCACCTGCGAGGGTCAATACAGGTTTGTGTTCCTACACCACCTTCGTTTGCTTATGGTTTTTATGGGTTATCAACTCAATATGCCCTATTATTTGCATAGAATCCTGTTTAAAATGTTGAAGAAGTACAAAAGAAACCAGGCTGATAGTATCCTTTTTCATTATGGGCTAGTGAAACTTATTGTTGTCTATCATTTGACTTTGCACAAAGATAGTTGGAGCAATTTCATTTCTCGGAATGGTTTTGAGGATTCGAACCTTACACAGGTCGACAAACCAATGGTGAGCGAGGTCAAGGTTGTACCTCCTGTACCCTGCAATATCCTTTTACCCAAACTCTCGGCCGACCCTCCTATCGACTTACTCCACACTGTGACTAAGAACACTGAGACTACAAAGCCTGTGAGCAAGAAGCCCAAAGCCAACCTCACTGCAAATGCAAAAGGGAAATAGAACGCATGTTTGATTTCAAGAATGGCAAGAAATAAGCCAAAACCCGCGGTCGAGCTTAACCCCATCTGGTTGAGTGAGGACTCCGATTCGGAAATGTAGCGTTTCTTGGCTAGAGAGTACCCCTATTCGAAAGATCTGTATGATGAAACCTTGTATGACTTTATGTCAAATCTACCCCCCTGCCTGCAGGACGACCCTAACTACCCAGGCAT
>JZKD02S1397064.1:452359-465667 GCA_000966675.3 Picea glauca
GTATGACTATTTCTCTATTCGGTTATTGAAATTTGATTCTATTGGATTGCAAATGATATAACATTCTCAAATGAAATGATTTGTTATTGGTTGTTAATTCAATTTGATTTTATTAGAAATATTTGATTCAATTTCTATTCTGATCCTGTATGTTATTTTAGACTAGCTACAGAATCAGATGATTCTGTAGCTAAGTCTGTAGAATTAGATTTTTATTGATTTGCTAATAAAATATCTTTCTAAYTTGTTATTTTTGGTCCATTGCAGATGAATTCGAAATTGCATTGGATTTGATGAGCAGTTAGGGGATATTTGAAATATTTTGGTTTCATTTTAGTTCCTAGTATAGTTGATTTTGGGAATATCTTCCCAGATTATGTAAACAGTTTGATATTATCCACAGGGTGGTTTTACCCTGTGGAGAAACTTATAAATACTTATTATATTTGTAATAATGATCATCCTCATTCGTGGGAGAACAAGGATATGAAATTTTAATACAGACTGAGACAAAATTTGATATTCTGCTACAGCTTTAGCTTTCATAATATCAATATTTTGTTTTATGTTTATGTGTATTTATTTGTATTTGGTTAATTACTATTTTAGCTTTCTTAGTTTTTTGCAAATGATATGATTCAATCAAAATAAACCATATCTGATTTCTTCCAAGCATAAAAAAAAAAAAAAAACATAGCAATTGCTCGATTCAGTTTGTGAATGACAGATTTCTCTTCTTCATAAGTTGAATTATTAAGTATAAGATTTTGCATAACAAGTTTCCCTTATTGCAGAGATTTATAAATCATATAATTGTTATGATTTTTTATGTCTTGTTTGTCCTGCAAACAACTCAAAGAGCATTGCAGCCTATCATTTACGAGAAGCTTCTGGATCATCCGGTGCGAGTTTCCTTCCTCCGACCAGCTTCAAAGTCATCATACACAGGACAAATCTGGAGCGTTTCTAGGTCAGTTTGTTAAATTGTTTGTAGTTTAGTTTAGATATAAGTTTATTTAGATAGGATTAGTATATTAGATCGTTTAATTTCAATAAGTTCTATTTCTCGTTCATGAAATCATAAAAATCAAAAATATCTCTAGCTGTCTTAGGGCAGAAAACAAATGATTTTTACAGGTTTTATTCAAGTCTGCAAGTTGTAGATAATGTATATTTGTGAATAAGTTGTAATTCAATTAGTAATTAGATAGTTAATTATTAGAGTTAGTGTAATAGTAATTAGTAGTTTGTATATAGAATAGTTAGAGTAATTTATATTTAGCTTTAGTTTAATTTATTTAGTAGTTTGTTTTGATTAGATTAGTGTATTAGTTTGTTAGTTAGTTTAGTTTCTTGTATTTAGTTTTAGTTAGCTTGTTTTATTTAGTTTTAGTTTGTTTTATTTGTTTTAGTTAGATTAGTCAGTTTAGATTAGTTTTCTCTTTGGTTTTCCTAGGACCTTAGAGCGGCCAATGGAGCCGTTAAACCCGTCAGGGTGGTTCACTCCAAACGGCTTGGGTTATTAGACAACCCCGGACCGGTTCCACTCTCTCAGTCGACGGACGGTCAATTTCGCCCGTCAAAAAATGGCGCTAGAAGGAGGGCCTGAACTTAATTAATGGCACGAGGCAGTCGCAAGACTCCTCCCCCCCCTAATATCTCACCCATAGTGACTAGAAGCCGTTCACACGATAATATTCCCCTTCAAACAGCAACTACTTCAACCGAAGATCCACAGATCATAGTTGAGCTAGAAACCCCTAATCCTACAGGTGGTGACTTAGAAGAGATTGTCCACCGATCTCTTATTAAAACACATAGTGCCTTAGCTAGTTTGAGGCAACCAAACCATCTGTGGGGTCAACCTTTATACTTCTCTGATATCAGAGAACAATTAGGTGACACTAACCTCACTGTGAATCCTACAGATCCAAACTTAAATCCTGCTGCAGGAGGATATGGGATACCTCCTTCACCACCTCCCTCATCTCCTTTTTCTTCTGGAGGAGATTCCTCTTCAGACGAAGGCAATTCACCTTCTCAGCCTTCCACACCCACTACCCCGATGACAAATCAGAACAACCTTGCTAGACCCTGGTTGGACCAGGATGCTGTAGCTGTACCTGGCGCCCAGCACCCTTTACCTAAGCACCCAGATAAATGGCTTCCCAAGTTCGATCCTGATTCAAAACAGATAGCTGAAGATCATATCAAAAAATTTATGTTAGCCATCAGACTCCGTAATGTTGAACATGAAGACGTCATCTGTAGGTTGTTCCCTTATACTTTTGAGGGTAATGCATCCACTTGGTACTTTTCCCAACAGCCCCATACCATAGTGTCTTGGGAAAAGTTTGAGTCATGCTTTCTGGAAAAATTCATAGATGGTAAACCTCTAGAAGTTTTAGTTATGGATCTTTCAAGCTTAAAAATGAACCCAAAAGAAAAAGTTAAAGATTTTAATCAAAGATTCTTAACGCTTAAAAATCAAATCCCTACAGATTCCATGCCTGCTGAGAGTCTTGTAATAGCTTACTACACTAAAGCTTTACATCAAAGTATAGCTATTTGGGTTAAACGATCCAAAAAGACCACATTGTTAGAAGTCTTCGAGGAGGCTACTCAGATTGAAAAAGATATACTTAGTCTTAAGGACTCTTCTAGCAACGAAACTGAGACTGTTTCTTCTTCCAAAAAGAAGATTGAAATCCTCCCCAGACCCACACAAAGTAAAACACAATGAAAACTCTAATTTGGAAAATTTAACTAAAGTTATTCAAAAACTGTCTAATCAAGTTATAGACTTAAAAAGGTTAACTGAAGAAGCTTCCTCGAGTAAAGGACCTTACAAACCTCCTTTCCAAAATCCTTTTCCTACCAATAGACCTAATCCAAACCCTGAAGGCTTGAACCTAGAAAGTTTTCAATGTTCCCTTCAAACAATTCTAGAAGCCCAAGATAACTTGATGCCTCCCGAGATCCCTCAGGAGGAAGTCGAACAGGAAACAGTGCAAGAAGAAGAGTATTCTCCAAACATTTTTGGACACTTCTCGGACAGTATCTTTCAGGCCAACTTTGAGACTGTTCACCCTTATAACACTAGGAGCAAGACGACAAACAAACCTCCTGCTGAGAACACTACAACCTCACCTCCAAAGCCATCTAAATCAGTAGAAACTAAACAGAGTAATGTCATCCCTAACTTAGATTATGATGTTGTTGAATATCTTTAAAAATTAAGGGCTAACATTTCTATTTATGAGTTGTTGAAGTTTCCATTTTTGTTACAAAAGATGTTGCAAAATATTTCAGAGAACAACAAGAATGGTAATTCAATAGCTAACAAGGTTGTGCAAAGCAAAGTTCCGCAGAAGACTTCCACTAAAAATAATCCCGATCCTCAAGATAAAGGAAGCCTTCCTGTAGTTCTTGTAAATAATGTAAATAATGTAAATAATGTAGATAAAGTAGCATTAGAAATTGTGAGAAAAAAGACACAAACTACTACTCTTAGTACTCGTAAGAATGTACCTCCTTTTCTTTTATCTTTCAAAATTTTCAACAAAAATGTGCATAATTGTATGGTTGACTCGGGAGCGTCATCTAATGTGATGCCCTGGTCTGTTTTCCAAAAGATAAATGCCGAAGTAGAACCATCTACTCTGAAAATCACACAACTTGATCGAACAGATGTTAAAGTTATAGGCGAACTAAAAAATGTATTGATTACATTATCGTCTAACCCAAAGATTCATTAGGTTATTGATATAATTGTGGTGGATATTCCAGAAGTGTATGGTCTGTTTTTTAGCAGGGATTGGTCAGAGCAGCTACATGGTTACTTCGCAATAGACTGGTCTCACTTATGGCTTCCAGAGAACGGTAAGCCCAATAGGATCAGAGTGAATCGTGAGCGTTACCTTAAGTTCACGGTTACAGATTTGAACGATCCTAACGAACCATATACACCTCCTTCTTATTCACCTGAAGTCCAAGGGATGGACACCTTCTTCGGAAATTTCATGGTTGAGGTTTCACCTATCAACAATCTAGAACAACAGTCCGAGATCGTGGCATACATGCAACCAATAGCTTCTATGCAACAGTCCCATGCGCCCGATGGAAACCAAATTTGGTCTCTATATTTCGATGGTTCTAAGTCTAAAGAAGGAGCTGGTGCAGGCTGCATCATTATCGATCCGATAGGTAACAAGACATTAATGGCTTATAGACTAGAATTTGAATGTACTAACAATATTGCAAAATATGAGGCTTTATTGCAAGGTCTCAGAAAAGCTCTGGATATGAACATTCAAAATCTGGTTGTATTTGGCGACTCTGAAATAATGGTTAGGCAGGTAAGAGATTCTATACACTATCTTTCCCCGCATCTCAAAAGTTACCAGTTTGAGGTATGGATTTTAATGAACAAATTTTCTGCTTTCAATATAAATTCCATTCCTAGATTAAATAGTGTTGAAGCAGATTTACTAGCTAATGTAGCCTCTAAACTTCTTCCTGCAGAAGGCTTATCCCCAAATGCATTCTCCGTCGAGCTATTGTTCCGACCATCTGTTCCTGACAATATCATAAAACTGGAGAGTATTTAATGATGATCAGCAGATCATTAACTTTCTACACATGGAAGAAACCTTTCAAGGCGCAGTGATAGATGAACGCACACATGACGACAATTTGCACAAATTTACGGTAATACCTAATCCGAAATCTCCTAAAGATCTATCGGACATGGTAAATTTCATACCCAAATCTGTTGTTAGATTAGAAAAGTTTTATGATTTTGAAGATAAATTTAAAAAGACGGTCAACTGTAAAACCAATAGTTCCTCATTGTCTTATGAAAAAGTCAATTTAGGGACTAGTGAAAATCCTCAGTGTATTAACTTAGGCTTGGGATGTTCTAGATAAGAAAAAGATACTTTGTTAAATTATTCAAAGAATTCAAGGATGTCTTTGCATGGACATACGATGATCTCAAAACGTTTGATCCTAATATCATACAACATGTCATCCCGATGAAGCCCCAAACCTTACCCTTCCAACAGAAACTAAGGAAAATGCACCCTAAACTAGAACCGACCATTCAAAAAGAATTGAATAAACTCCTAAGTGATAAAATAATTTTTCTTGTTAGACACACTCAATGGGTGTCCAACCTCGTCCCAGTCTGGAAGAAAAACGATGAAATTCGACTTTGCGTCGATTTCCGAAACCTCAACAAAGCATCTGACAAAGACAATTATCCTGTCCCACCCATGGAATAGATCCTTCAACAGGTATCTGGTTCCGAGAGGCTATCTTTATTGGATGGTTTCTCCAGATACAACCAAGTCCTAATGTCTCCGCCAGACCAACTAAAAAATACTTTCCGTACCCCGTGGGGCACTTATGCTTATCGCAAAATGCCCTTTGGATTTATTAATGCTGGTGCTACCTTTCAGAGAGCAATGGACATTGATTTTCGAGGATTAATCAATCACTCCGTTGTAGTTTACTTGGATGATGTGACCATTTATTCTAAAAACAAAGACGATCATCTAGCTCACTTACGAGCCATTCTGCTATGATGTCGTAAATACAGCATCTCCATGAATCCCAAAAAGTCCATCTTTGCAGTAGAACAGGGTAAATTACTAGGATTCATTGTGTCTAGTGATGGGATGATTATTGACCCCGAGAAGACTCAAGTCATTGCTAAAATTCCCCCTCCTACATCAAAGAAATCCATGCAGTCTTTCCTAGGCCAGATTAACTTCGTGAGAAGATTTGTCCCCAGCTTCTCTGAAATGGTCAGGCCTCTCCAGAACCTGATTAAGAAAGACACCCAGTACCACTGGGGACCCACAAAAAACCAAGATTTTAATTCCATAAAGAAGGCCATAATAGACGCTCCGTCTCTCATGAGCCCTGACATCTCTCAAGACTTTACACTCTATACTTTTGCCTCTGACCGTTCCTATGCCGCAGTCCTAACTCAGAAGAATTCTGAGAATAATGAAGTACCCATCGCCTTTATGAGCTCTGCTTTCAAAGGCACTGAACTTAACTACCCAGCGGTCGATCGGCAAGCCTACGCTATTTTCAAAGCAGTTAAGCACTTCTGGTCCTATCTTTTGAAGTCAAGGATGAAGTTCATTGTCCCCTACCCTGTCGTAAGGAACTTGTTAGTGCAAAAGGAGTTAGGAGAGAAAAGAGCCAACTGGGTCACCTCCTTGC
The DNA here is from genome assembly GCA_000966675.3 of Picea glauca. Lineage (NCBI taxonomy): Eukaryota > Viridiplantae > Streptophyta > Pinopsida > Pinales > Pinaceae > Picea > Picea glauca. The sequence continues at coordinate 458,597 of JZKD02S1397064.1, forward strand.
AGGAGTATGACTTAGAGATCACCCCAACATAGATCGTGAGAGGCCAAGGGTTGTGTAAATTTGTTGTTGATTCAGAAACAGGACAACAAGATGATAGTGATACGTCTAACCTAGAACAACGCGATCAAAGTTTGATTTGTTGCGCACAAAACCTCGTTAGTCCTTGGTACGACGATATTAGATTCTGTCTTGAACATGGACCAGCACCCCGTCACCTTGATCCCACCAATAGAAGAGCGTTGAGACTAAAGTCCGCCTCCTTTCATCTAGTTAACGGTGTACTATTTCATCAGAATTTTGACGGCGTACTGATGCACTGTCTCGAAAAAGATGAAGCAGAAAAAGTCTTGCTTGAGTTGAATGTAGGAGAAGTTGGTGGTCACTTTGGTGGTGACACCACCGCTCATAAGGTTTTAAGAGCCGATTACTATTGGCCCACACTTTTTAGAGATGCCCATGCCTTGTGTCGTAAATGTATCATCTGTCAGAAAGCTTCAGGGCGATTGCAAAAAACAGCCTTTCCCTTGCAGCCCGTCTCAGTAGATTCTCCTTTCTAGCAATGGGGCCTTGATATCATAGGTCTTGTTAATCCTCCATCCTCGCAATAGAACAATTATATTATGATAGCCACAGATTACTTTACACAATGGTCTGAAGTTGTCGTGCTAAGAATTGTCAACACTAGTCAGGTTATCGCTTTTCTAAACTCGAATATCATCACTCGTTGCGGTATCCCTGATTGTCTAGTCTTTGACAACGCTTCATACTTTTCTTCCCTTGAGATGAGAGAGCTTTCTTTGGAGAAAGGAATAAAGCTGAAGTATTCTGCTAGTTACTACCCCCAGGGAAATGGCTTAGCGGAATCAACAAACAAGAACTTGATTGAAATTATCAAGAGAACCGTGGCTGAAAATCACAAGAATTGGCACAATGCACTGCTGAACGCACTATGGGCTGATAGGGTAACACCCAAAGCCACTATAGGTAACTCCCCTTTTTTTCTCGTTTATGGTAGAGAAGCCATTCTGCCACCTCACATCCTTCTTCCTTCGCTTCAGTTAGCGCAAAAAGTCCAAGAAGAAGATTGTCCCCCCCTATAAAGCTGAATTAATGCTTTGATGAAGTTAGAAGAAGTAAGAGTCCAAGCTAAGCATAAATTAGATCAACATCAACAATTGATTAAAAGCTGGTTTGATTCTAATTCTGCTTCTGATAGGAATTTTGAAGTAGGCGATCTCGTCTTAAAGTCGGACAAACCACAAGAAGGAAAGGGTGAGCACACCAAGTTTCAGAACTTATGGCTTGGGCCATTTTTAATTGCTGAAAAGTTGGGTCCTAGTTCCTTTCAATTGCAGAATTTTGAAGGGAAGCTTGACACCTATTCGGTGAATGGCCAAGCCCTGAAAAGATACTTTAGTTGATAACTACCCTTGTATATTATGTAAATATTTCATTTTTTGTTTTCATTTTTCGTTTGCTTTTGATTTTGATTTGAATTTATCAGTTTTTGTTTTTTTTTTTGAAAAATACGCATACCTGTGCACTGAGCCATTCAGACAAAGACGATTAAAAAATTTCTTTGCTGAAATAACTTCTGAAAGTTTGTACAAACATCAGTGATATATTTCTGAAACTGATATCTATGTTGGAAAATTATGTTGTTTGAAAGAAGTTTACTGATTTCAATCTCTGAGCAAAGTTTGTCATGATCATCTATTATCTTTTTACGCTGTCCCTTTTCCGTAAAGGAATGACTCAAAAAGATGTCTCCCTCTCGTAGGAATTTGTTTTGTAAATAAAAAATTTCTGGAGCTAAATAAAGGACAGTGTTAAAAAATTCTGATGAGGTCTAAAAAATATGTTAAAATATCAAGACTTTCAGCGCCACCCCGCTTAGCTGTCTACAAAAGAAAAACAAAATAAAAATTAATAAGAGCTGTGGGAAGTTCTTGTAAACTCGCCAGGATACTGAACAGGTCTGCTGGCAATGGGTAAATGCATGCATGGCACCAAGACAACTTCGTCGGGGTACTGAACAGGCCTGTTGGCAACGAAGCAATGTCGGGTACATGAAAATCTGCAAAAATATGAGAAACCTCTTTAATGTCCTTTATTCTGATCTAGAACTTTTTGACAGGATACAGATGTCAGAGTGGGTTAAATGGAAACCTTGTCGAGGCTATGGACGCCTGCTGGCAGCAGTGGCCATGCCAACAGTATCGAAGATTTTATCTTTAATATCATGACTTGTTGATCTTAAGACTGTTATTGGTTTTCATCTTTTAAAACACTGCTGGAAAAAATGATTGGTGACGATGTTTGTACCATTTTCTGGTTGTTGTTTTTGAGTTGAAATTTTCTTTGCTATCCTAATTTGAATTTATTTCTTTTGACAGAGATAACTGCTTCTACCAGTGTGCCGCCATTGTTGGCAGCCAATTCAATTTTTTCTATTGTCCTATAAGCTGCCTATACCTATCTCTTGCGAACGTCAAGTTTTTCGTCGCATTTTTTCAAATAGACAACATTTTCATTTCTTGCGACATTGACACATTTGTCTCCATCAAGTTTTCACGACTGTAAGCGTGAAAACTTCTCCTTTCGAGGTCACATTTTGATCGTTATTTGAACTGTCATGATCTTGTTATCGATATTTTCTATGGCACTTATCTATGGTTTATCGTTATGTTGTTGAAAGGATTTTCGAACTATGCCTATTTGGACATTCTTATATTGATTGCATAACTTGATTTTATTAAACTTGTGAGGCATTGAGCATATAGATTTATACTTTTTGTGACTTGCCTAATCATTGAATTGCATAGGGGTCATGATTTATTTTTGTTTTTATATATAAAGTGATCCTTATTGTTGATCTTTTATGGTTCTTGGCTTGTCAATTTTATGAGTATCGATTGGCACAATGGTTTAAAACTTTTGATTTATACAATGGCGCATGGTTAACACTCAGTGTTGGTTTCATATTGAATGACAATGGTTTGAAAAACTATAGTTGATTTGGCGTGTTGGTATATCACTCACCATTTGATTGGTCAAACGATATGGTTTTTGAGCTATTCTATGATTGATTGAACAGATGTGGAATTTGCCGGTTGTACTTTACCATAACTATTATGCATGGCGGTGAATAACTCCACCACCCTCGCATGCATGCATTAATTCTTTCCCCCTTTAATCGTTCATTGTTGTTAGACCGAACAACTCTGCTCCTATGCGTTGGTGAATTCGAACCAAACACTTACCATGTGCTCGATTCATGGCACCAATCGTCCGAGTTGAACCCAATGGGAGCCAATCTCTGTTGATGTTTGACAGTGCCCGCGGTGACCTCGAAGAAAATGGATGGCTTCCATTTATACAAAGATTCGAGGGTTTTAACCTCTGCGTAGCTCGACAATTTGCTTTGACCTTTGATGGCTGTCGAGCTAAGGTCGGCGATATTCAATTGGAAATTGATGAACAGTTTATCAGTCTTGCTACGGGTTTGCCTGCCACTGGACAACGATGGTCCAAGAATTGCAAAGTAGAGGAGGTCCCATGGACACTGCTCTTCCAGTCGCGTAAAATCACCTCCTGTGATAAAGGTATGTGCGTGACCATGCTTAAACAATGTTGGCATGATTTATTGATGATAATCAAATAGTTTATCACCTGCGAGGGTCGATACGGGTTTGTGTTCCTACACCACCTTCATTTGCTTATGGTTTTTATGGGTTATCAGCTCAATATGCCCTATTATTTGCATAGAAGCCTGTTTAAAATGTCGAAGAAGTAGAAAAGAAACCAGGCTGATAGTAGCCTTTTTCATTATGGGCTGGTGAAAATTATTGTTGTCTATCATTTGACTTTGCACAAAGATAGTTGGAGCAATTTCATTGCTCTAAATGGTTTTGAGGATTAGAACCTTACACAGGTCGACAAACCAGTGGTGAGCGAGGTCAAGGTTGTACCTCCTATACCCTACAATATCCTTTTACCTAAACCCTCGGCCGACCCTCCTATCGACTTACCCCACACTGTGACTAAGAACGTTGAGACTGTAAATCTTGTGAGAAAGAAGCCCAAAGACAACCTCACTGCAAAGGCCAAAGGGAAAAAGAACGCACGTTTGATTTCTCGAATGGAAAGAAATAAGCCAAAACCACCTGTCGAGCTTAACCCTATCGTGTTGAGTGAGGACTCCGATTCGGAAGTGGAGCATTTCTTGGCTAGCGAGTACCCCTATTTGAAAGATCTGTGTTTTGAACCCTCATATGACTTTGTGTCAAATCTACCCCCCTGCCTACAGGACGACCCTAACTACCCAGGCATTAAGTTTCCTTGTGAATCCCCCTGTCATTTATCCAAACCCTCTCCTGCTCTGTCTAAACCTATGGTGCTACCCTGTGATCAATGCAGTTCGTGGTTAGAACGATATTATCTGGATGTTCCGATTCTCCAGTCAAGAATTCAATCTTTGGAGGACCAGGTTGCACTGCTTACCAGTCAAAAGGCCAAACTACAAGCCACTGATAAGAAACAAAAGACGAAAGGCTCAATCTTGTTTAAAAATGTGGAATCAGCCACGGCTGTCGTGAATTCTAAATTGGCATAACTAAGCAGCCTCGTCATCACACAGGTATATTTTGATATCATTTATGTAACGATTCGAATTCGGTTTCAAACAGTTCTGTTTACAGCATTGATTGGCTCTGTTACATTGTATGCATTCTATACATAGCTTTGCTTTGACTAAATGAAAGTCATTTTCCCAGTTTAGCTTTTCTTAGATTTTGATTGATTTGAGTGTGGATTTGATTTGTTTGATTGAGTAAAAATGGATGCTCTGCTGTCAATTGAAGTCGTTTGCATCTATTCTCGACAAGAGATGTTTCTCATATTCAATTTTGAATGCAATCATATTTCGATTCGATTTCATTATAACGCATATTCTATGATTGGTAACGATTTTGATGAGGTTAATTGTTACGGTTTGTTGTGCCATTATGATTTTTAAAAGAACAGGATTTCAACTCGAATCATTTCCAATGTGACTCTGTTTCTTCGGAAACAATGTCATTTATTTTAAGCTTGTACAAACGCGCTCAAATCATAAAATAGATTTAATTCATAATGAGTATGCTAAAAACTCAGCCAGTTAATTCGCATTGGTTCATTGTTAGCTAGACCATGTTATCAGTTGGAATCATATTTGTGATGGATACTCTGTTTGAATTTGAATTGCAAAATGAGATTGGTTATATCCGGATTCACGATTTGTTTCTATGTTAAACTCGGTCATGATTCGTTTGAAATCGATGATTTCGTTCAAAACCAATCGAGTTTATTTGCCCGTTTTACAATAACCAATTATCAGTTATGTCGATTCTAATCAAAGCCAAATTAATCTGGTTACGGTTTTGTATGATTCGATTCTCATCCCTGTTCGAATTGGTCTACCTGTCGCATGCATCGTTTAATGTCATGACAGTTATAATGATTTTTAAAACGATTCTGTGTTGATCGGGTCATATCTCCCGTTGTTGGAAAAACACAACGTTTGTTTGACATCTGTTTGATTGCATTACTTTTCGAATTGGATATGAAGCGATTTTTAAAACTGTTTGGTTCTGTCTACCCGATTACAATTGAAACAGAGTATGACTATTTATCTATTCGGTTATTGAAATTTGATTCTATTGGATTGCAAATGATATAACATTCTCAAATGAAATGATTTGTTATTGGTTGTTAATTCAATTTCATTTTATTAAAAAGATTTGATTCAATTTCTATTCTGATCCTGTATGTTATTTTAGACTAGCTACAAAATCAGATGATTATGTAGCTAAGTCTGTAGAATTAGATTTTTATTGATTTGCTAATAAAATATCTTTCTAACTTGTTATTTTTGGTCCATTGCAGATGAATTCGAAATTGCATTGGATTTGATGAGCAGTTAGGGGATATTTGAAATATTTTGGTTTCCTTTTAGTTCCTAGTATAGTTGATTTTGGGAATATCTTCCCAGATTATGTAAACAGTTTGATATTATCCACAGGGAGGTTTTACCCTGTGGAGAAACTTATAAATACTTATTATTTTTGTAATAATGATCATCCTCATTCGCGGGAGATCAAGGATATGAAATTTTAATACAGACTGAGACAAAATTTGATATTCTGCTACATCTTTAGCTTTCATAATATCAATATTTTGTTTTATGTTTATGTGTATCTATTTGCATTTGGTTAATGACTACTTTAGCTATCTTAGTCTTTTGCAAATGATATGATTCAATCAATATAATCCATATCTGATTTCTTCCAAGCATATAAAAAAAAACATAGCAATTGCTCGATTCAGTTTGTGAATGACAGATTTCTCTTCTTCATAAGTTGACTTATTAAGTATAAGTTTTTGCATAACAGGTTTCCCTTATTGCAGAGATTTATAAATCATATAATTGTTATGATTTTTTATGTCTTGTTTGTCCTGCAAACAACTCAAAGAGCATTGTAGCCTATCGTTTACGCGAAGCTTCTGGATCATCCGGTGAGAGTTTCCTTCCTCCGACCAGCTTCAAAGTCATCATACACAGGACAAATCTGGAGCGTTTACAGGTCAGTTTGTTAAATTGTTTGTAGTTTAGTTTAGATATAAGTTTAGTTAGATAGAATTAGTATATTAGATCGTTTAATTTCAGTAAGTTCTATTTCTCATTCATAAAATCATAAAAATAAAAAATATCTCTAGCTGTCTTAGGGCAGAAAACAAATGATTTTTACAGGTTTTATTCAAATCTGCAAGTTGTAGATAATGTATATTTGTGAATAAGTTGTAATTAAATTAGTAATTAGATAGTTAATTATTAGAGTTAGTGTAATAGTAATTAGTAGTTTGTATATAGAATAGTTAGAGTAATTTATATTTAGTTTTAGTTTAATTTATTTAGAAGTTTGTTTTGATTAGATTAGTGTATTAGTTTGTTAGTTAGTTTAGTTTCTTGTATTTAGTTTTAGTTAGCTTGTTTTATTTAGTTTTAGTTTGTTTTATTTGTTTTAGTTAGAT